>JARKHS020014686.1:40000-70662 GCA_030143305.2 Amblyomma americanum
TTCCAACTGCCTTCATATCGAACAAGTGACGTTTGCTTCGAGACTCCAGCATGTACCGCCCTTTGCTTGCTTAACCGCCCAAGCGTGCCTGTCACCACCGTTTCTGCGACGGCGCGATCACAATGGGGACCTCACATCACGGAGACATCGTCGCCTATATAAGATGCTCCGCATCGCCACCTGCATCCAGTGGGCTCGGCACCAGCACATCGAACACAATGCTCAGGAGCCCCTTTTCTTCCTTGCGCAGGTTTTGGCCGTCTTGCTCACCCGTACATCCATCATACCTCGATTATGATTCCTTCCAACTGCCTCCATATCGAGCAAGTGACGTTTGCTTCGAGGCTCCAGCACGTGCAGCCCTTTCTTTGATTAACCACTCCAGTGTGCCTATCACCGCCGTTTCTGCGACTGAGCCATCACTATGGGGACGTCACATCACGGGGACATCGTTGCCAATCTAAGATGCTCCTCATCGCCGCCTGCATCCAGTGGGCTCGGCAGCATCACATAGAACGCAATGCTCACGCACCCCTTTTGCTTCATTCCGCAGGTTTTGGCCGTCTTGCTACCCGTACAACCATCATGCCTCGGTTATGATTCCTGTCAACTGCCTCCATAACGAGCAAGTGACGTTTGCTTCGAGACTCCAGCACGTTCCGCACTTTGCTTGGTTAACCACCCCAGCGTGCCCATCAACACCGTTTTTGCGACTGCGCCATCACTATGGGGACGTCATATCACTGAGACATCGTCGCCTATATAAAATGCTCCTCATCCCAGCCTGCATCCAGTTAGATCGGCAGCAGCACATCGAACACAATGCTCAGGAACCCCCTTTGCTTCATTGCGCATGTTTTGGCCGTCTTGCTGCCCGTACAACCATCATGCCTCGGTTATGATTCCTTCCAACTGCCTTAATATCAAGCAAGTGACGTTTGCTTCGAGACTCCAGCTCGTACCGCACTTTGATAGATAGATAGATAGATAGATAGATAGATAGATAGATAGATAGATAGATAGATAGATAGATAGATAGATAGATAGATAGATAGATAGATAGATAGATAGATAGATAGATAGATAGATAGATAGATAGATAGATAGATAGATAGATAGATAGATAGATAGATAGATAGATAGATAGATAGATAGATAGATAGATCAGACAGACAGACAGACAGACAGACAGACAGACAGACAGACAGACAGACAGACAGACAGACAGACAGACAGACAGATAGATAGATAGATAGATAGATAGATAGATAGATAGATAGATAGATAGATAGATAGATAGATAGATAGATAGATAGATAGATAGAAAGATAGATAGATAGATAGATAAATAGATAGATAGATAGATAGATAGATAGATAGATAGATAGATAGATAGATAGATAGATAGATAGATAGATAGATAGATAGATAGATAGATAGATAGATAGATAGATAGATAGATAGATAGATAGATAGATAGATAGATAGATAGATAGATAGATAGATAGATAGATAGATAGATAGATAGATAGATAGATAGATAGATAGATAGATAGATAGATAGATAGATAGATAGATAGATAGATTTATTTTAGTGTGCCTCAACAGCCAAGTGGCCTAAACGAGCGCACACTAGGTCAGATACATCAAAAACACCACTTCAAAAGATTTAAATCAGGCACGAAACCAACAATTAGGCAAATATGTCCATGTCATTAAACGTTTTGTTATATAAGATTTGTAAACGAGTCATTGGACAGATGGCGTGCAAATCGGGATAAAATGTGTCGAAACATTTTGCAGCTTTTGCATGCGGCACACGAAAATTCAGCGACATCAGTAAGGTCCCACATTTAATGTAGCCGCGCAAGACGTTTTGCAGAAACTGCATGTCACGTATGCGTCGCCTGTCGCCAAGGGTAGACATATTGAGGTCTGCCAAGAGAGAATCATAGTCGTAGAAACGACGGCGACCAATATATCTTGGCTAACCACCCCAGCGTGCCTATCACCACCGTTTCTGCGACTACGCGATCACTACGGGGACGTCGCATCACGTAGACATCGTCGGCTATATAAGATGCTCCTCATCGCCACCTGCATCCAGTGGGCTCGGCACCAGCATATCGAACACAATGCTCAGGAACCCCTTTTGCTTCATTGCGCAGGTTTTGGCCGTCTTGCTCACCCGTACAACCATCATACCTCGGTTATGATTCCTTCCAACTGCCTTCATATCGAACAAGTGACGTTTGCTTCGAGACTCCAGCATGTACCGCCCTTTGCTTGCTTAACCGCCCAAGCGTGCCTGTCACCACCGTTTCTGCGACGGCGCGATCACAATGGGGACCTCACATCACGGAGACATCGTCGCCTATATAAGATGCTCCGCATCGCCACCTGCATCCAGTGGGCTCGGCACCAGCACATCGAACACAATGCTCAGGAGCCCCTTTTCTTCCTTGCGCAGGTTTTGGCCGTCTTGCTCACCCGTACATCCATCATACCTCGATTATGATTCCTTCCAACTGCCTCCATATCGAGCAAGTGACGTTTGCTTCGAGGCTCCAGCACGTGCAGCCCTTTCTTTGATTAACCACTCCAGTGTGCCTATCACCGCCGTTTCTGCGACTGAGCCATCACTATGGGGACGTCACATCACGGGGACATCGTTGCCAATCTAAGATGCTCCTCATCGCCGCCTGCATCCAGTGGGCTCGGCAGCATCACATAGAACGCAATGCTCACGCACCCCTTTTGCTTCATTCCGCAGGTTTTGGCCGTCTTGCTACCCGTACAACCATCATGCCTCGGTTATGATTCCTGTCAACTGCCTCCATAACGAGCAAGTGACGTTTGCTTCGAGACTCCAGCACGTTCCGCACTTTGCTTGGTTAACCACCCCAGCGTGCCCATCAACACCGTTTTTGCGACTGCGCCATCACTATGGGGACGTCATATCACTGAGACATCGTCGCCTATATAAAATGCTCCTCATCCCAGCCTGCATCCAGTTAGATCGGCAGCAGCACATCGAACACAATGCTCAGGAACCCCCTTTGCTTCATTGCGCATGTTTTGGCCGTCTTGCTGCCCGTACAACCATCATGCCTCGGTTATGATTCCTTCCAACTGCCTTAATATCAAGCAAGTGACGTTTGCTTCGAGACTCCAGCTCGTACCGCACTTTGATAGATAGATAGATAGATAGATAGATAGATAGATAGATAGATAGATAGATAGATAGATAGATAGATAGATAGATAGATAGATAGATAGATAGATAGATAGATAGATAGATAGATAGATAGATAGATAGATAGATAGATAGATAGATAGATAGATAGATAGATAGATAGATAGATAGATAGATAGATAGATAGACAGACAGACAGACAGACAGACAGACAGACAGACAGACAGACAGACAGACAGACAGACAGACAGACAGACAGATAGATAGATAGATAGATAGATAGATAGATAGATAGATAGATAGATAGATAGATAGATAGATAGATAGATAGATAGATAGATAGATAGATAGATAGATAGATAGATAGATAGATAGATAGATAGATAGATAGATAGATAGATAGATAGATAGATAGATAGATAGATAGATAGATAGATAGATAGATAGATAGATAGATAGATAGATAGATAGATAGATAGATAGAGATAGATAGATAGATAGATAGATAGATAGATAGATAGATAGATAGATAGATAGATAGATAGATAGATAGATAGATAGATAGATAGATAGATAGATAGATAGATAGATAGATAGATAGATTTATTTTAGTGTGCCTCAACAGCCAAGTGGCCTAAACGAGCGCACACTAGGTCAGATACATCAAAAACACCACTTCAAAAGATTTAAATCAGGCACGAAACCAACAATTAGGCAAATATGTCCATGTCATTAAACGTTTTGTCATATAAGATTTGTAAACGAGTCATTGGACAGATGGCGTGCAAATCGGGATAAAATGTGTCGAAACATTTTGCAGCTTTTGCATGCGGCACACGAAAATTCAGCGACATCAGTAAGGTCCCACATTTAATGTAGCCGCGCAAGACGTTTTGCAGAAACTGCATGTCACGTATGCGTCGCCTGTCGCCAAGGGTAGACATATTGAGGTCTGCCAAGAGAGAATCATAGTCGTAGAAACGACGGCGACCAATATATCTTGGCTAACCACCCCAGCGTGCCTATCACCACCGTTTCTGCGACTACGCGATCACTACGGGGACGTCGCATCACGTAGACATCGTCGGCTATATAAGATGCTCCTCATCGCCACCTGCATCCAGTGGGCTCGGCACCAGCATATCGAACACAATGCTCAGGAACCCCTTTTGCTTCATTGCGCAGGTTTTGGCCGTCTTGCTCACCCGTACAACCATCATACCTCGGTTATGATTCCTTCCAACTGCCTTCATATCGAACAAGTGACGTTTGCTTCGAGACTCCAGCATGTACCGCCCTTTGCTTGCTTAACCGCCCAAGCGTGCCTGTCACCACCGTTTCTGCGACGGCGCGATCACAATGGGGACCTCACATCACGGAGACATCGTCGCCTATATAAGATGCTCCGCATCGCCACCTGCATCCAGTGGGCTCGGCACCAGCACATCGAACACAATGCTCAGGAGCCCCTTTTCTTCCTTGCGCAGGTTTTGGCCGTCTTGCTCACCCGTACATCCATCATACCTCGATTATGATTCCTTCCAACTGCCTCCATATCGAGCAAGTGACGTTTGCTTCGAGGCTCCAGCACGTGCAGCCCTTTCCTTGATTAACCACTCCAGTGTGCCTATCACCGCCGTTTCTGCGACTGAGCCATCACTATGGGGACGTCACATCACGGGGACATCGTCGCCAATCTAAGATGCTCCTCATCGCCGCCTGCATCCAGTGGGCTCGGCAGCATCACATAGAACGCAATGCTCACGCACCCCTTTTGCTTCATTCCGCAGGTTTTGGCCGTCTTGCTACCCGTACAACCATCATGCCTCGGTTATGATTCCTGTCAACTGCCTCCATAACGAGCAAGTGACGTTTGCTTCGAGACTCCAGCACGTTCCGCACTTTGCTTGGTTAACCACCCCAGCGTGCCCATCAACACCGTTTTTGCGACTGCGCCATCACTATGGGGACGTCATATCACTGAGACATCGTCGCCTATATAAAATGCTCCTCATCGCAGCCTGCATCCAGTTAGATCGGCAGCAGCACATCGAACACAATGCTCAGGAACCCCCTTTGCTTCATTGCGCATGTTTTGGCCGTCTTGCTGCCCGTACAACCATCATGCCTCGGTTATGATTCCTTCCAACTGCCTTAATATCAAGCAAGTGACGTTTGCTTCGAGACTCCAGCACGTACCGCACTTTGATAGATAGATAGATAGATAGATAGATAGATAGATAGATAGATAGATAGATAGATAGATAGATAGATAGATAGATAGATAGATAGATAGATAGATAGATAGATAGATAGATAGATAGATAGATAGATAGATAGATAGATAGATAGATAGATAGATAGATAGATAGATAGATAGATAGATAGATAGATAGATAGATAGACAGACAGACAGACAGATAGATAGATAGATAGATAGATAGATAGATAGATAGATAGATAGATAGATAGATAGATAGATAGATAGATAGATAGATAGATAGATAGATAGATAGATAGATAGATAGATAGATAGATAGATAGATAGATAGATAGATAGATAGATAGATAGATAGATAGATAGATAGATAGATAGATAGATAGATAGATAGATAGATAGATAGATAGATAGATAGATAGATAGATAGATAGATAGATAGATAGATAGATAGATAGATAGATAGATAGATAGATTTATTTTAGTGTGCCTCAACAGCCAAGTGGCCTAAACGAGCGCACACTAGGTCAGATACATCAAAAACACCACTTCAAAAGATTTAAATCAGGCACGAAACCAACAATTAGGCAAATATGTCCATGTCATTAAACGTTTTGTTATATAAGATTTGTAAACGAGTCATTGGACAGATGGCGTGCAAATCGGGATAAAATGTGTCGAAACATTTTGCAGCTTTTGCATGCGGCACACGAAAATTCAGCGACATCAGTAAGGTCCCACAGTTAATGTAGCCGCGCAAGACGTTTTGCAGAAACTGCATGTCACGTATGCGTCGCCTGTCGCCAAGGGTAGACATATTGAGGTCTGCCAAGAGAGAATCATAGTCGTAGAAACGACGGCGACCAATATATCTTGGCTAACCACCCCAGCGTGCCTATCACCACCGTTTCTGCGACTACGCGATCACTACGGGGACGTCGCATCACGTAGACATCGTCGCCTATATAAGATGCTCCTCATCGCCACCTGCATCCAGTGGGCTCGGCACCAGCATATCGAACACAATGCTCAGGAACCCCTTTTGCTTCATTGCGCAGGTTTTGGCCGTCTTGCTCACCCGTACAACCATCATACCTCGGTTATGATTCCTTCCAACTGCCTTCATATCGAACAAGTGACGTTTGCTTCGAGACTCCAGCATGTACCGCCCTTTGCTTGCTTAACCGCCCAAGCGTGCCTGTCACCACCGTTTCTGCGACGGCGCGATCACAATGGGGACCTCACATCACGGAGACATCGTCGCCTATATAAGATGCTCCGCATCGCCACCTGCATCCAGTGGGCTCGGCACCAGCACATCGAACACAATGCTCAGGAGCCCCTTTTCTTCATTGCGCAGGTTTTGGCCGTCTTGCTCACCCGTACATCCATCATACCTCGATTATGATTCCTTCCAACTGCCTCCATATCGAGCAAGTGACGTTTGCTTCGAGACTCCAGCACGTGCAGCCCTTTCCTTGATTAACCACTCCAGTGTGCCTATCACCGCCGTTTCTGCGACTGAGCCATCACTATGGGGACGTCACATCACGGGGACATCGTCGCCAATCTAAGATGCTCCTCATCGCCGCCTGCATCCAGTGGGCTCGGCAGCATCACATAGAACGCAATGCTCACGCACCCCTTTTGCTTCATTCCGCAGGTTTTGGCCGTCTTGCTTCCCGTACAACCATCATGCCTCGGTTATGATTCCTGTCAACTGCCTCCATAACGAGCAAGTGACGTTTGCTTCGAGACTCCAGCACGTTCCGCACTTTGCTTGGTTAACCACCCCAGCGTGCCCATCAACACCGTTTTTGCGACTGCGCCATCACTATGGGGACGTCATATCACTGAGACATCGTCGCCTATATAAAATGCTCCTCATCGCAGCCTGCATCCAGTTAGATCGGCAGCAGCACATCGAACACAATGCTCAGGAACCCCCTTTGCTTCATTGCGCATGTTTTGGCCGTCTTGCTGCCCGTACAACCATCATGCCTCGGTTATGATTCCTTCCAACTGCCTTAATATCAAGCAAGTGACGTTTGCTTCGAGACTCCAGCACGTACCGCACTTTGATAGATAGATAGATAGATAGATAGATAGATAGATAGATAGATAGATAGATAGATAGATAGATAGATAGATAGATAGATAGATAGATAGATAGATAGATAGATAGATAGATAGATAGATAGATAGATAGATAGATAGATAGATAGATAGATAGATAGATAGATAGATAGATAGATAGATAGATAGATAGATAGATAGATAGATAGATAGATAGATAGATAGATAGATAGATAGATAGATAGATAGATAGATAGATAGATAGATAGATAGATAGATAGATAGATAGATAGATAGATAGATAGATAGATAGATAGATAGATAGATAGATAGATAGATAGATAGATAGATAGATAGATAGATAGATAGATAGATATGTTTATTTGAGTGTGCCTCAACAGCCAAGTGGCCTAAACGAGCGCACACTAGGTCAGATACATCAAAAACACCACTTCAAAAGATTTAAATCAGGCACGAAAACAACAATTAGGCAAATATGTCCATGTCATTAAACGTTTTGTTATATAAGATTTGTAAACGAGTCATTGGACAGATGGCGTGCAAATCGGGATAAAATGTGTCGAAACATTTTGCAGCTGTTGCATGCGGCACACGAAAATTCAGCGACATCAGTAAGGTCCCACAGTTAATGTAACCGCGCAAGACGTTTTGCAGAAACTGCATGTCACGTATGCGTCGCCTGTCGCCAAGGGTAGACGTATTGAGGTCTGCCAAGAGAGAAT
Source organism: Amblyomma americanum (assembly GCA_030143305.2). Taxonomy (NCBI): domain Eukaryota; kingdom Metazoa; phylum Arthropoda; class Arachnida; order Ixodida; family Ixodidae; genus Amblyomma; species Amblyomma americanum. The sequence continues at coordinate 48,234 of JARKHS020014686.1, forward strand.
CATAGTCGTAGAAACGACGGCGACCAATATATCTTGGCTAACCACCCCAGCGTGCCTATCACCACCGTTTCTGCGACTACGCGATCACTACGGGGACGTCGCATCACGTAGACATCGTCGCCTATATAAGATGCTCCTCATCGCCACCTGCATCCAGTGGGCTCGGCACCAGCATATCGAACACAATGCTCAGGAACCCCTTTTGCTTCATTGCGCAGGTTTTGGCCGTCTTGCTCACCCGTACAACCATCATACCTCGGTTATGATTCCTTCCAACGGCCTTCATATCGAACAAGTGAAGTTTGCTTCGAGACTCCAGCATGTGCCGCCCTTTGCTTGCTTAACCGCCCAAGCGTGCCTGTCACCAACGTTTCTGCAACGGCGCGATCAAAATGGGGACCTCACATCACGGAGACATCGTCGCCTATATAAGATGCTCCGCATCGCCACCTGCATCCAGTGGGCTCGGCACCAGCACATCGAACAAAATGCTCAGGAACCCCTTTTGCTTCATTGCGCAGGTTTTGGCCGTCTTGCTCACGCGTACAATCATCATGCCTCGGTTATGATTCTTTCCAACTGCCTTCATATCGAACAAGTGACGTTTGCTTCGAGACTCCAGCACGTACCGCACTTTGATAGATAGATAGATAGATAGATAGATAGATAGATAGATAGATAGATAGATAGATAGATAAATAGATAGATAGAGAGATAGATAGATAGATAGATAGATAGATAGATAGATAGATAGATAGATAGATAGATAGATAGATAGATAGATAGATAGATAGATAGATAGATAGATAGATAGATAGATAGATAGATAGATAGATAGATAGATAGATAGATAGATAGATAGATAGATAGATAGATAGATAGATAGGTAGATAGATAGATAGATAGATAGATAGATAGATAGATAGATAGATAGATAGATAGATAGATAGATAGATAGATAGATAGATAGATAGATAGATAGATAGATAGATAGATAGATAGATTTATTTTAGTGTGCCTCAACAGCCAAGTGGCCTAAACGAGCGCACACTAGGTCAGATACATCAAAAACACCACTTCAAAAGATTTAAATCAGGCACGAAACCAACAATTAGGCAAATATGTCCATGTCATTAAACGTTTTGTTATATAAGATTTGTAAACGAGTCATTGGACAGATGGCGTGCAAATCGGGATAAAATGTGTCGAAACATTTTGCAGCTTTTGCATGCGGCACACGAAAATTCAGCGACATCAGTAAGGTCCCACATTTAATGTACCGCGCAAGACGTTTTGCAGAAACTGCATGTCACGTATGCGTCGCCTGTCGCCAAGGGTAGACATATTGAGGTCTGCCAAGAGAGAATCATAGTCGTAGAAACGACGGCGACCAATATATCTTGGCTAACCACCCCAGCGTGCCTATCACCACCGTTTCTGCGACTACGCGATCACTACGGGGACGTCGCATCACGTAGACATCGTCGGCTATATAAGATGCTCCTCATCGCCACCTGCATCCAGTGGGCTCGGCACCAGCATATCGAACACAATGCTCAGGAACCCCTTTTGCTTCATTGCGCAGGTTTTGGCCGTCTTGCTCACCCGTACAACCATCATACCTCGGTTATGATTCCTTCCAACTGCCTTCATATCGAACAAGTGACGTTTGCTTCGAGACTCCAGCATGTACCGCCCTTTGCTTGCTTAACCGCCCAAGCGTGCCTGTCACCACCGTTTCTGCGACGGCGCGATCACAATGGGGACCTCACATCACGGAGACATCGTCGCCTATATAAGATGCTCCGCATCGCCACCTGCATCCAGTGGGCTCGGCACCAGCACATCGAACACAATGCTCAGGAGCCCCTTTTCTTCCTTGCGCAGGTTTTGGCCGTCTTGCTCACCCGTACATCCATCATACCTCGATTATGATTCCTTCCAACTGCCTCCATATCGAGCAAGTGACGTTTGCTTCGAGGCTCCAGCACGTGCAGCCCTTTCTTTGATTAACCACTCCAGTGTGCCTATCACCGCCGTTTCTGCGACTGAGCCATCACTATGGGGACGTCACATCACGGGGACATCGTTGCCAATCTAAGATGCTCCTCATCGCCGCCTGCATCCAGTGGGCTCGGCAGCATCACATAGAACGCAATGCTCACGCACCCCTTTTGCTTCATTCCGCAGGTTTTGGCCGTCTTGCTACCCGTACAACCATCATGCCTCGGTTATGATTCCTGTCAACTGCCTCCATAACGAGCAAGTGACGTTTGCTTCGAGACTCCAGCACGTTCCGCACTTTGCTTGGTTAACCACCCCAGCGTGCCCATCAACACCGTTTTTGCGACTGCGCCATCACTATGGGGACGTCATATCACTGAGACATCGTCGCCTATATAAAATGCTCCTCATCCCAGCCTGCATCCAGTTAGATCGGCAGCAGCACATCGAACACAATGCTCAGGAACCCCCTTTGCTTCATTGCGCATGTTTTGGCCGTCTTGCTGCCCGTACAACCATCATGCCTCGGTTATGATTCCTTCCAACTGCCTTAATATCAAGCAAGTGACGTTTGCTTCGAGACTCCAGCTCGTACCGCACTTTGATAGATAGATAGATAGATAGATAGATAGATAGATAGATAGATAGATAGATAGATAGATAGATAGATAGATAGATAGATAGATAGATAGATAGATAGATAGATAGATAGATAGATAGATAGATAGATAGATAGATAGATAGATAGATAGATAGATAGATAGATAGATAGATCAGACAGACAGACAGACAGACAGACAGACAGACAGACAGACAGACAGACAGACAGACAGACAGACAGATAGATAGATAGATAGATAGATAGATAGATAGATAGATAGATAGATAGATAGATAGATAGATAGATAGATAGATAGATAGATAGATAGATAGAAAGATAGATAGATAGATAGATAAATAGATAGATAGATAGATAGATAGATAGATAGATAGATAGATAGATAGATAGATAGATAGATAGATAGATAGATAGATAGATAGATAGATAGATAGATAGATAGAGATAGATAGATAGATAGATAGATAGATAGATAGATAGATAGATAGATAGATAGATAGATAGATAGATAGATAGATAGATAGATAGATAGATAGATAGATAGATAGATAGATAGATAGATAGATAGATAGATTTATTTTAGTGTGCCTCAACAGCCAAGTGGCCTAAACGAGCGCACACTAGGTCAGATACATCAAAAACACCACTTCAAAAGATTTAAATCAGGCACGAAACCAACAATTAGGCAAATATGTCCATGTCATTAAACGTTTTGTTATATAAGATTTGTAAACGAGTCATTGGACAGATGGCGTGCAAATCGGGATAAAATGTGTCGAAACATTTTGCAGCTTTTGCATGCGGCACACGAAAATTCAGCGACATCAGTAAGGTCCCACATTTAATGTAGCCGCGCAAGACGTTTTGCAGAAACTGCATGTCACGTATGCGTCGCCTGTCGCCAAGGGTAGACATATTGAGGTCTGCCAAGAGAGAATCATAGTCGTAGAAACGACGGCGACCAATATATCTTGGCTAACCACCCCAGCGTGCCTATCACCACCGTTTCTGCGACTACGCGATCACTACGGGGACGTCGCATCACGTAGACATCGTCGGCTATATAAGATGCTCCTCATCGCCACCTGCATCCAGTGGGCTCGGCACCAGCATATCGAACACAATGCTCAGGAACCCCTTTTGCTTCATTGCGCAGGTTTTGGCCGTCTTGCTCACCCGTACAACCATCATACCTCGGTTATGATTCCTTCCAACTGCCTTCATATCGAACAAGTGACGTTTGCTTCGAGACTCCAGCATGTACCGCCCTTTGCTTGCTTAACCGCCCAAGCGTGCCTGTCACCACCGTTTCTGCGACGGCGCGATCACAATGGGGACCTCACATCACGGAGACATCGTCGCCTATATAAGATGCTCCGCATCGCCACCTGCATCCAGTGGGCTCGGCACCAGCACATCGAACACAATGCTCAGGAGCCCCTTTTCTTCCTTGCGCAGGTTTTGGCCGTCTTGCTCACCCGTACATCCATCATACCTCGATTATGATTCCTTCCAACTGCCTCCATATCGAGCAAGTGACGTTTGCTTCGAGGCTCCAGCACGTGCAGCCCTTTCTTTGATTAACCACTCCAGTGTGCCTATCACCGCCGTTTCTGCGACTGAGCCATCACTATGGGGACGTCACATCACGGGGACATCGTTGCCAATCTAAGATGCTCCTCATCGCCGCCTGCATCCAGTGGGCTCGGCAGCATCACATAGAACGCAATGCTCACGCACCCCTTTTGCTTCATTCCGCAGGTTTTGGCCGTCTTGCTACCCGTACAACCATCATGCCTCGGTTATGATTCCTGTCAACTGCCTCCATAACGAGCAAGTGACGTTTGCTTCGAGACTCCAGCACGTTCCGCACTTTGCTTGGTTAACCACCCCAGCGTGCCCATCAACACCGTTTTTGCGACTGCGCCATCACTATGGGGACGTCATATCACTGAGACATCGTCGCCTATATAAAATGCTCCTCATCCCAGCCTGCATCCAGTTAGATCGGCAGCAGCACATCGAACACAATGCTCAGGAACCCCCTTTGCTTCATTGCGCATGTTTTGGCCGTCTTGCTGCCCGTACAACCATCATGCCTCGGTTATGATTCCTTCCAACTGCCTTAATATCAAGCAAGTGACGTTTGCTTCGAGACTCCAGCTCGTACCGCACTTTGATAGATAGATAGATAGATAGATAGATAGATAGATAGATAGATAGATAGATAGATAGATAGATAGATAGATAGATAGATAGATAGATAGATAGATAGATAGATAGATAGATAGATAGATAGATAGATAGATAGATAGATAGATAGATAGATAGATAGATAGATAGATAGATAGATAGATAGATAGATAGATAGATAGATAGATAGATAGATAGATAGATAGACAGACAGACAGACAGACAGACAGACAGACAGACAGACAGACAGACAGACAGACAGACAGACAGACAGACAGACAGACAGATAGATAGATAGATAGATAGATAGATAGATAGATAGATAGATAGATAGATAGATAGATAGATAGATAGATAGATAGATAGATAGATAGAAAGATAGATAGATAGATAGATAAATAGATAGATAGATAGATAGATAGATAGATAGATAGATAGATAGATAGATAGATAGATAGATAGATAGATAGATAGATAGATAGATAGATAGATAGATAGATAGATAGATAGATAGATAGAGATAGATAGATAGATAGATAGATAGATAGATAGATAGATAGATAGATAGATAGATAGATAGATAGATAGATAGATAGATAGATAGATAGATAGATAGATTTATTTTAGTGTGCCTCAACAGCCAAGTGGCCTAAACGAGCGCACACTAGGTCAGATACATCAAAAACACCACTTCAAAAGATTTAAATCAGGCACGAAACCAACAATTAGGCAAATATGTCCATGTCATTAAACGTTTTGTCATATAAGATTTGTAAACGAGTCATTGGACAGATGGCGTGCAAATCGGGATAAAATGTGTCGAAACATTTTGCAGCTTTTGCATGCGGCACACGAAAATTCAGCGACATCAGTAAGGTCCCACATTTAATGTAGCCGCGCAAGACGTTTTGCAGAAACTGCATGTCACGTATGCGTCGCCTGTCGCCAAGGGTAGACATATTGAGGTCTGCCAAGAGAGAATCATAGTCGTAGAAACGACGGCGACCAATATATCTTGGCTAACCACCCCAGCGTGCCTATCACCACCGTTTCTGCGACTACGCGATCACTACGGGGACGTCGCATCACGTAGACATCGTCGGCTATATAAGATGCTCCTCATCGCCACCTGCATCCAGTGGGCTCGGCACCAGCATATCGAACACAATGCTCAGGAACCCCTTTTGCTTCATATCGCAGGTTTTGGCCGTCTTGCTCACCCGTACAACCATCATACCTCGGTTATGATTCCTTCCAACTGCCTTCATATCGAACAAGTGACGTTTGCTTCGAGACTCCAGCATGTACCGCCCTTTGCTTGCTTAACCGCCCAAGCGTGCCTGTCACCACCGTTTCTGCGACGGCGCGATCACAATGGGGACCTCACATCACGGAGACATCGTCGCCTATATAAGATGCTCCGCATCGCCACCTGCATCCAGTGGGCTCGGCACCAGCACATCGAACACAATGCTCAGGAGCCCCTTTTCTTCCTTGCGCAGGTTTTGGCCGTCTTGCTCACCCGTACATCCATCATACCTCGATTATGATTCCTTCCAACTGCCTCCATATCGAGCAAGTGACGTTTGCTTCGAGGCTCCAGCACGTGCAGCCCTTTCCTTGATTAACCACTCCAGTGTGCCTATCACCGCCGTTTCTGCGACTGAGCCATCACTATGGGGACGTCACATCACGGGGACATCGTCGCCAATCTAAGATGCTCCTCATCGCCGCCTGCATCCAGTGGGCTCGGCAGCATCACATAGAACGCAATGCTCACGCACCCCTTTTGCTTCATTCCGCAGGTTTTGGCCGTCTTGCTTCCCGTACAACCATCATGCCTCTGTTATGATTCCTGTCAACTGCCTCCATAACGAGCAAGTGACGTTTGCTTCGAGACTCCAGCACGTTCCGCACTTTGCTTGGTTAACCACCCCAGCGTGCCCATCAACACCGTTTTTGCGACTGCGCCATCACTATGGGGACGTCATATCACTGAGACATCGTCGCCTATATAAAATGCTCCTCATCGCAGCCTGCATCCAGTTAGATCGGCAGCAGCACATCGAACACAATGCTCAGGAACCCCCTTTGCTTCATTGCGCATGTTTTGGCCGTCTTGCTGCCCGTACAACCATCATGCCTCGGTTATGATTCCTTCCAACTGCCTTAATATCAAGCAAGTGACGTTTGCTTCGAGACTCCAGCACGTACCGCACTTTGATAGATAGATAGATAGATAGATAGATAGATAGATAGATAGATAGATAGATAGATAGATAGATAGATAGATAGATAGATAGATAGATAGATAGATAGATAGATAGATAGATAGATAGATAGATAGATAGATAGATCGATAGATAGATAGATAGATAGATAGATAGATAGATAGATAGATAGATAGATAGATAGATAGAAGAAGAAGAAGCAGACAGACAGACAGATAGATAGAAGAAGATAGATAGATAGATAGATAGATAGATAGATAGATAGATAGATAGATAGATAGATAGATAGATAGATAGATAGATAGATAGATAGATAGATAGATAGATAGATAGATAGATAGATAGATAGATAGATAGATAGATAGATAGATAGATAGATAGATAGATAGATAGATAGATAGATAGATAGATAGATAGATAGATAGATAGATAGATAGATAGATAGATAGATAGATAGATAGATAGATAGATAGATAGATAGATAGATAGATAGATAGATAGATAGATAGATAGATATGATTTATTTTAGTGTGCCTCAACAGCCAAGTGGCCTAAACGAGCGCACACTAGGTCAGATACATCAAAAACACCACTTCAAAAGATTTAAATCAGGCACGAAAACAACAATTAGGCAAATATGTCCATGTCATTAAACGTTTTGTTATATAAGATTTGTAAACGAGTCATTGGACAGATGGCGTGCAAATCGGGATAAAATGTGTCGAAACATTTTGCAGCTTTTGCATGCGGCACACGAAAATTCAGCGACATCAGTAAGGTCCCACAGTTAATGTAACCGCGCAAGACGTTTTGCAGAAACTGCATGTCACGTATGCGTCGCCTGTCGCCAAGGGTAGACATATTGAGGTCTGCCAAGAGAGAATCATAGTCGTAGAAACGACGGCGACCAATATATCTTGGCTAACCACCCCAGCGTGCCTATCACCACCGTTTCTGCGACTACGCGATCACTACGGGGACGTCGCATCACGTAGACATCGTCGCCTATATAAGATGCTCCTCATCGCCACCTGCATCCAGTGGGCTCGGCACCAGCATATCGAACACAATGCTCAGGAACCCCTTTTGCTTCATTGCGCAGGTTTTGGCCGTCTTGCTCACCCGTACAACCATCATACCTCGGTTATGATTCCTTCCAACTGCCTTCATATCGAACAAGTGACGTTTGCTTCGAGACTCCAGCATGTGCCGCCCTTCGCTTGCTTAACCGCCCAAGCGTGCCTGTCACCACCGTTTCTGCGACGGCGCGATCACAATGGGGACCTCACATCACGGAGACATCGTCGCCTATATAAGATGCTCCGCATCGCCACCTGCATCCAGTGGGCTCGGCACCAGCACATCGAACACAATGCTCAGGAGCCCCTTTTCTTCATTGCGCAGGTTTTGGCCGTCTTGCTCACCCGTACATCCATCATACCTCGATTATGATTCCTTCCAACTGCCTCCATATCGAGCAAGTGACGTTTGCTTCGAGACTCCAGCACGTGCAGCCCTTTCCTTGATTAACCACTCCAGTGTGCCTATCACCGCCGTTTCTGCGACTGAGCCATCACTATGGGAACGTCACATCACGGGGACATCGTCGCCAATCTAAGATGCTCCTCATCGCCGCCTGCATCCAGTGGGCTCGGCAGCATCACATAGAACGCAATGCTCACGCACCCCTTTTGCTTCATTCCGCAGGTTTTGGCCGTCTTGCTTCCCGTACAACCATCATGCCTCGGGTATGATTCCTGTCAACTGCCTATATAACGAGCAAGTGACGTTTGCTTCGAGACTCCAGCACGTACCGCACTTTGATAGATAGATAGATAGATAGATAGATAGATAGATAGATAGATAGATAGATAGGTAGATAGATAGATAGATAGATAGATAGATAGATAGATAGATAGATAGATAGATAGATAGATAGATAGATAGATAGATAGATAGATAGATAGATAGATAGATAGATAGATAGATAGATAGATAGATAGATAGATAGATAGATAGATATGTTTATTTGAGTGTGCCTCAACAGCCAAGTGGCCTAAACGAGCGCACACTAGGTCAGATACATCAAAAACACCACTTCAAAAGATTTAAATCAGGCACGAAAACAACAATTAGGCAAATATGTCCATGTCATTAAAAGTTTTGGTATATAAGATTTTAAACGAGTCATTGGACAGATGGCGTGCAAATCGGGATAAAATGTGTCGAAACATTTTGCAGCTGTTGCATGCGGCACACGAAAATTCAGCGACATCAGTAACGTCCCACAGTTAATGTAACCGCGCAAGACGTTTTGCAGAAACTGCATGTCACGTATGCGTCGCCTGTCGCCAAGGGTAGACGTATTGAGGTCTGCCAAGTAGAATCATAGTCGTAGAAACGACGGCGACCAATATATCTTGGCTAACCACCCCAGCGTGCCTATCACCACCGTTTCTGCGACTACGCGATCACTATGGGGACGTCGCATCACGTAGACATCGTCGCCTATATAAGATGCTCCTCATCGCCACCTGCATCCAGTGGGCTCGGCACCAGCATATCGAACACAATGCTCAGGAACCCCTTTTGCTTCATTGCGCAGGTTTTGGCCGTCTTGCTCACCCGTACAACCATCATACCTCGGTTATGATTCCTTCCAACGGCCTTCATATCGAACAAGTGAAGTTTGCTTCGAGACTCCAGCATGTGCCGCCCTTTGCTTGCTTAACCGCCCAAGCGTGCCTGTCACCAACGTTTCTGCAACGGCGCGATCAAAATGGGGACCTCACATCACGGAGACATCGTCGCCTATATAAGATGCTCCGCATCGCCACCTGCATCCAGTGGGCTCGGCACCAGCACATCGAACAAAATGCTCAGGAACCCCTTTTGCTTCATTGCGCAGGTTTTGGCCGTCTTGCTCACGCGTACAATCATCATGCCTCGGTTATGATTCTTTCCAACTGCCTTCATATCGAACAAGTGACGTTTGCTTCGAGACTCCAGCACGTACCGCACTTTGATAGATAGATAGATAGATAGATAGATAGATAGAAAGATAGATAGATAGATAGATAGATAGATAGATAGATAGATAGATAGATAGATAGATAGATAGATAGATAGATAGATAGATAGATAGATAGATAGATAGATAGATAGATAGATAGATAGATAGATAGATAGATAGATAGATAGATAGATAGATAGATAGATAGATAGATAGATAGATAGATAGATAGATAGATAGATAGATAGATAGATAGATAGATAGATAGATTTATTTTAGTGTGCCTCAACAGCCAAGTGGCCTAAACGAGCGCACACTAGGTCAGATACATCAAAAACACCACTTCAAAAGATTTAAATCAGGCACGAAACCAACAATTAGGCAAATATGTCCATGTCATTAAACGTTTTGTTATATAAGATTTGTAAACGAGTCATTGGACAGATGGCGTGCAAATCGGGATAAAATGTGTCGAAACATTTTGCAGCTTTTGCATGCGGCACACGAAAATTCAGCGACATCAGTAAGGTCCCACATTTAATGTAGCCGCGCAAGACGTTTTGCAGAAACTGCATGTCACGTATGCGTCGCCTGTCGCCAAGGGTAGACATATTGAGGTCTGCCAAGAGAGAATCATAGTCGTAGAAACGACGGCGACCAATATATCTTGGCTAACCACCCCAGCGTGCCTATCACGACCGTTTCTGCGACTACGCGATCACTACGGGGACGTCGCATCACGTAGACATCGTCGGCTATATAAGATGCTCCTCATCGCCACCTGCATCCAGTGGGCTCGGCACCAGCATATCGAACACAATGCTCAGGAACCCCTTTTGCTTCATTGCGCAGGTTTTGGCCGTCTTGCTCACCCGTACAACCATCATACCTCGGTTATGATTCCTTCCAACTGCCTTCATATCGAACAAGTGACGTTTGCTTCGAGACTCCAGCATGTACCGCCCTTTGCTTGCTTAACCGCCCAAGCGTGCCTGTCACCACCGTTTCTGCGACGGCGCGATCACAATGGGGACCTCACATCACGGAGACATCGTCGCCTATATAAGATGCTCCGCATCGCCACCTGCATCCAGTGGGCTCGGCACCAGCACATCGAACACAATGCTCAGGAGCCCCTTTTCTTCCTTGCGCAGGTTTTGGCCGTCTTGCTCACCCGTACATCCATCATACATCGATTATGATTCCTTCCAACTGCCTCCATATCGAGCAAGTGACGTTTGCTTCGAGGCTCCAGCACGTGCAGCCCTTTCTTTGATTAACCACTCCAGTGTGCCTATCACCGCCGTTTCTGCGACTGAGCCATCACTATGGGGACGTCACATCACGGGGACATCGTCGCCAATCTAAGATGCTCCTCATCGCCGCCTGCATCCAGTGGGCTCGGCAGCATCACATAGAACGCAATGCTCACGCACCCCTTTTGCTTCATTCCGCAGGTTTTGGCCGTCTTGCTTCCCGTACAACCATCATGCCTCGGTTATGATTCCTGTCAACTGCCTCCATAACGAGCAAGTGACGTTTGCTTCGAGACTCCAGCACGTTCCGCACTTTGCTTGGTTAACCACCCCAGCGTGCCCATCAACACCGTTTTTGCGACTGCGCCATCACTATGGGGACGTCATATCACTGAGACATCGTCGCCTATATAAAATGCTCCTCATCCCAGCCTGCATCCAGTTAGATCGGCAGCAGCACATCGAACACAATGCTCAGGAACCCCCTTTGCTTCATTGCGCATGTTTTGGCCGTCTTGCTGCCCGTACAACCATCATGCCTCGGTTATGATTCCTTCCAACTGCCTTAATATCAAGCAAGTGACGTTTGCTTCGAGACTCCAGCTCGTACCGCACTTTGATAGATAGATAGATAGATAGATAGATAGATAGATAGATAGATAAATAGATAGATAGATAGATAGATAGATAGATAGATAGATAGATAGATAGATAGATAGATAGATAGATAGATAGATAGATAGATAGATAGATAGATAGATAGATAGATAGATAGATAGATAGATAGATAGATAGATAGATAGATAGATAGATAGATAGATAGACAGACAGACAGACAGACAGACAGACAGACAGACAGACAGACAGACAGACAGATAGATAGATAGATAGATAGATAGATAGATAGATAGATAGATAGATAGATAGATAGATAGATAGATAGATAGATAGATAGATAGATAGATAGATAGATAGATAGATAGATAGATAGATAGATAGATAGATAGATAGATAGATAGATAGATAGATAGATAGATAGATAGATAGATAGATAGATAGATAGATAGATAGATAGATAGATAGATAGATAGATAGATAGATAGATAGATAGATAGATAGATATGTTTATTTGAGTGTGCCTCAACAGCCAAGTGGCCTAAACGAGAGCACACTAGGTCAGATACATCAAAAACACCACTTCAAAAGATTTAAATCAGGCACGAAACCAACAATTAGGCAAATATGTCCATGTCATTAAACGTTTTGTTATATAAGATTTGTAAACGAGTCATTGGACAGATGGCGTGCAAATCGGGATAAAATGTGTCGAAACATTTTGCAGCTTTTGCATGCGGCACACGAAAATTCAGCGACATCAGTAAGGTCCCACATTTAATGTAGCCGCGCAAGACGTTTTGCAGAAACTGCATGTCACGTATGCGTCGCCTGTCGCCAAGGGTAGACATATTGAGGTCTGCCAAGAGAGAATCATAGTCGTAGAAACGACGGCGACCAATATATCTTGGCTAACCACCCCAGCGTGCCTATCACCACCGTTTCTGCGACTACGCGATCACTACGGGGACGTCGCATCACGTAGACATCGTCGCCTATATAAGATGCTCCTCATCGCCACCTGCATCCAGTGGGCTCGGCACCAGCATATCGAACACAATGCTCAGGAACCCCTTTTGCTTCATTGCGCAGGTTTTGGCCGTCTTGCTCACCCGTACAACCATCATACCTCGGTTATGATTCCTTCCAACTGCCTTCATATCGAACAAGTGACGTTTTCTTCGAGACTCCAGCATGTGCCGCCCTTTGCTTGCTTAACCGCCCAAGCGTGCCTGTCACCACCGTTTCTGCAACGGCGCGATCACAATGGGGACCTCACATCACGGAGACATCGTCGCCTATATAAGATGCTCCGCATCGCCACCTGCATCCAGTGGGCTCGGCACCAGTACATCGAACACAATGCTCAGGAGCCCCTTTTCTTCATTGCGCAGGTTTTGGCCGTCTTGCTCACCCGTACATCCATCATACCTCGATTATGATTCCTTCCAACTGCCTCCATATCGAGCAAGTGACGTTTGCTTGGAGACTCCAGCACGTGCAGCCCTTTCCTTGATTAACCACTCCAGTGTGCCTATCACCGCCGTTTCTGCTACTGAGCCATCACTATGGGGACGTCACATCACGGGGACATCGTCGCCAATCTAAGATGCTCCTCATCGCCGCCTGCATCCAGTGAGCTCGGCAGCATCACATAGAACACAATGCTCACGCACCCCTTTTGCTTCATTCCGCAGGTTTTGGCCGTCTTGCTTCCCGTACAACCATCATGCCTCGGTTATGATTCCTGTCAACTGCCTCCATAACGAGCAAGTGACGTTTGCTTGGAGACTCCAGCACGTTCCGCACTTTGCTTGGTTAACCACCCCAGCGTGCCCATCAACACCGTTTTTGCGACTGCGCCATCACTATGGGGACGTCATATCACGGAGACATCGTCGCCTATATAAAATGCTCCTCATCGCAGCCTGCATCCAGTGAGCTCGGCAGCAGCACATCGAACACAATGCTCAGGAACCCCCTTTGCTTCATAGCGCATGTTTTGGCCGTCTTGCTGCCCGTACAACCATCATGCCTCGGTTATGATTCCTTCCAACTGCCTTAATATCAAGCAAGTGACGTTTTCTTCGAGACTCCAGCACGTACCGCACTTTGATAGATAGATAGATAGATAGATAGATAGATAAATAGATAGATAGATAGATAGATAGATAGATAGATAGATAGATAGATAGATAGATAGATAGATAGATAGATAGATAGATAGATAGATAGATAGATAGATAGATAGATAGATAGATAGATAGATAGATAGATAGATAGATAGATAGATAGATAGATAGATAGATAGATAGATAGATAGATAGATAGATAGATAGATAGATAGATAGATAGATAGATAGATAGATAGATAGATAGATAGATAGATAGATAGATTTATTTTAGTGTGCCTCAACAGCCAAGTGGCCTAAACGAGCGCACACTAGGTCAGATACATCAAAAACACCACTTCAAAAGATTTAAATCAGGCACGAAACCAACAATTAGGCAAATATGTCCATGTCATTAAACGTTTTGTTATATAAGATTTGTAAACGAGTCATTGGACAGATGGCGTGCAAATCGGGATAAAATGTGTCGAAACATTTTGCAGCTTTTGCATGCGGCACACGAAAATTCAGCGACATCAGTAAGGTCCCACATTTAATGTAGCCGCGCAAGACGTTTTGCAGAAACTGCATGTCACGTATGCGTCGCCTGTCGCCAAGGGTAGACATATTGAGGTCTGCCAAGAGAGAATCATAGTCGTAGAAACGACGGCGACCAATATATCTTGGCTAACCACCCCAGCGTGCCTATCACCACCGTTTCTGCGACTACGCGATCACTACGGGGACGTCGCATCACGTAGACATCGTCGGCTATATAAGATGCTCCTCATCGCCACCTGCATCCAGTGGGCTCGGCACCAGCATATCGAACACAATGCTCAGGAACCCCTTTTGCTTCATATCGCAGGTTTTGGCCGTCTTGCTCACCCGTACAACCATCATACCTCGGTTATGATTCCTTCCAACTGCCTTCATATCGAACAAGTGACGTTTGCTTCGAGACTCCAGCATGTACCGCCCTTTGCTTGCTTAACCGCCCAAGCGTGCCTGTCACCACCGTTTCTGCGACGGCGCGATCACAATGGGGACCTCACATCACGGAGACATCGTCGCCTATATAAGATGCTCCGCATCGCCACCTGCATCCAGTGGGCTCGGCACCAGCACATCGAACACAATGCTCAGGAGCCCCTTTTCTTCCTTGCGCAGGTTTTGGCCGTCTTGCTCACCCGTACATCCATCATACCTCGATTATGATTCCTTCCAACTGCCTCCATATCGAGCAAGTGACGTTTGCTTCGAGGCTCCAGCACGTGCAGCCCTTTCCTTGATTAACCACTCCAGTGTGCCTATCACCGCCGTTTCTGCGACTGAGCCATCACTATGGGGACGTCACATCACGGGGACATCGTCGCCAATCTAAGATGCTCCTCATCGCCGCCTGCATCCAGTGGGCTCGGCAGCATCACATAGAACGCAATGCTCACGCACCCCTTTTGCTTCATTCCGCAGGTTTTGGCCGTCTTGCTTCCCGTACAACCATCATGCCTCTGTTATGATTCCTGTCAACTGCCTCCATAACGAGCAAGTGACGTTTGCTTCGAGACTCCAGCACGTTCCGCACTTTGCTTGGTTAACCACCCCAGCGTGCCCATCAACACCGTTTTTGCGACTGCGCCATCACTATGGGGACGTCATATCACTGAGACATCGTCGCCTATATAAAATGCTCCTCATCGCAGCCTGCATCCAGTTAGATCGGCAGCAGCACATCGAACACAATGCTCAGGAACCCCCTTTGCTTCATTGCGCATGTTTTGGCCGTCTTGCTGCCCGTACAACCATCATGCCTCGGTTATGATTCCTTCCAACTGCCTTAATATCAAGCAAGTGACGTTTGCTTCGAGACTCCAGCACGTACCGCACTTTGATAGATAGATAGATAGATAGATAGATAGATAGATAGATAGATAGATAGATAGATAGATAGATAGATCGATAGATAGATAGATAGATAGATAGATAGATAGATAGATAGATAGATAGATAGATAGATAGATAGATAGATAGATAGATAGATAGATAGATAGATAGATAGATAGATAGATAGATAGATAGATAGATAGATAGATAGATAGATAGATAGATAGACAGACAGACAGACAGACAGACAGACAGACAGACAGATAGATAGATAGATAGATAGATAGATAGATAGATAGATAGATAGATAGATAGATAGATAGATAGATAGATAGATAGATAGATAGATAGATAGATAGATAGATAGATAGATAGATAGATAGATAGATAGATAGATAGATAGATAGATAGATAGATAGATAGATAGATAGATAGATAGATAGATAGATAGATAGATAGATAGATATGTTTATTTGAGTGTGCCTCAACAGCCAAGTGGCCTAAACGAGAGCACACTAGGTCAGATACATCAAAAACACCACTTCAAAAGATTTAAAAGCAGGGACGAAAACAACAATTAGGCAAATATCTCCATGTCATTAAACGTTTTGTTATATAGGATTTGTAAACGAGTCATTGGACAGATGGCGTGCAAATCGGGATAAAATGTGTCGAAACATTTTGCAGCTTTTGCATGCGGCACACGAAAATTCAGCGACATCAGTAAGGTCCCACATTTAATGTAGCCGCGCAAGACGTTTTGCAGAAACTGCATGTCACGTATGCGTCGCCTGTCGCCAAGGGTAGACATATTGAGGTCTGCCAAGAGAGAATCATAGTCGTAGAAACGACGGCGACCAATATATCTTGGCTAACCACCCCAGCGTGCCTATCACCACCGTTTCTGCGACTACGCGATCACTACGGGGACGTCGCATCACGTAGACATCGTCGGCTATATAAGATGCTCCTTATCGCCACCTGCATCCAGTGGGCTCGGCACCAGCATATCGAACACAATGCTCAGGAACCCCTTTTGCTTCATATCGCAGGTTTTGGCCGTCTTGCTCACCCGTACAACCATCATACCTCGGTTATGATTCCTTCCAACTGCCTTCATATCGAACAAGTGACGTTTGCTTCGAGACTCCAGCATGTACCGCCCTTTGCTTGCTTAACCGCCCAAGCGTGCCTGTCACCACCGTTTCTGCGACGGCGCGATCACAATGGGGACCTCACATCACGGAGACATCGTCGCCTATATAAGATGCTCCGCATCGCCACCTGCATCCAGTGGGCTCGGCACCAGCACATCGAACACAATGCTCAGGAGCCCCTTTTCTTCCTTGCGCAGGTTTTGGCCGTCTTGCTCACCCGTACATCCATCATACCTCGATTATGATTCCTTCCAACTGCCTCCATATCGAGCAAGTGACGTTTGCTTCGAGGCTCCAGCACGTGCAGCCCTTTCCTTGATTAACCACTCCAGTGTGCCTATCACCGCCGTTTCTGCGACTGAGCCATCACTATGGGGACGTCACATCACGGGGACATCGTCGCCAATCTAAGATGCTCCTCATCGCCGCCTGCATCCAGTGGGCTCGGCAGCATCACATAGAACGCAATGCTCACGCACCCCTTTTGCTTCATTCCGCAGGTTTTGGCCGTCTTGCTTCCCGTACAACCATCATGCCTCTGTTATGATTCCTGTCAACTGCCTCCATAACGAGCAAGTGACGTTTGCTTCGAGACTCCAGCACGTTCCGCACTTTGCTTGGTTAACCACCCCAGCGTGCCCATCAACACCGTTTTTGCGACTGCGCCATCACTATGGGGACGTCATATCACTGAGACATCGTCGCCTATATAAAATGCTCCTCATCGCAGCCTGCATCCAGTTAGATCGGCAGCAGCACATCGAACACAATGCTCAGGAACCCCCTTTGCTTCATTGCGCATGTTTTGGCCGTCTTGCTGCCCGTACAACCATCATGCCTCGGTTATGATTCCTTCCAACTGCCTTAATATCAAGCAAGTGACGTTTGCTTCGAGACTCCAGCACGTACCGCACTTTGATAGATAGATAGATAGATAGATAGATAGATAGATAGATAGATAGATAGATAGATAGATAGATAGATAGATAGATAGATAGATAGATAGATAGATAGATAGATAGATAGATAGATAGATAGATAGATAGATAGATAGATAGATAGATAGATAGATAGATAGATAGATAGATAGATAGATAGATAGATAGATAGATAGATAGATAGATAGATAGATAGATAGATAGATAGATAGATAGATAGATAGATAGATAGACAGACTAGATAGATAGATAGATAGATAGATAGATAGATAGATAGATAGATAGATAGATAGATAGATAGATAGATAGATAGATAGATAGATAGATAGATAGATAGATAGATAGATAGATATATAGATAGATAGATAGATAGATAGATAGATAGATAGATAGATAGATAGATAGATAGATAGATAGATAGATAGATAGATAGATAGATAGATAGATAGATAGATAGATAGATAGATAGATAGATAGATAGATAGATAGATATGTTTATTTGAGTGTGCCTCAACAGCCAAGTGGCCTAAACGAGAGCACACTAGGTCAGATACATCAAAAACACCACTTCAAAAGATTTAAAAGCAGGGACGAAAACAACAATTAGGCAAATATGTCCATGTCATTAAACGTTTTGTTATATAAGATTTGTAAACG
Source organism: Amblyomma americanum (assembly GCA_030143305.2). Lineage (NCBI taxonomy): Eukaryota > Metazoa > Arthropoda > Arachnida > Ixodida > Ixodidae > Amblyomma > Amblyomma americanum. Next base: position 66,912 of record JARKHS020014686.1, read on the forward strand.
AGTCATTGGACAGATGGCGTGCAAATCGGGATAAAATGTGTCGAAACATTTTGCAGCTGTTGCATGCGGCACACGAAAATTCAGCGACATCAGTAAGGTCCCACATTTAATGTAGCCGCGCAAGACGTTTTGCAGAAACTGCATGTCACGTATGCGTCGCCTGTCGCCAAGGGTAGACATATTGAGGTCTGCCAAGAGAGAATCATAGTCGTAGAAACGACGGCGACCAATATATCTTGGCTAACCACCCCAGCGTGCCTATCACCACCGTTTCTGCGACTACGCGATCACTACGGGGACGTCGCATCACGTAGACATCGTCGGCTATATAAGATGCTCCTCATCGCCACCTGCATCCAGTGGGCTCGGCACCAGCATATCGAACACAATGCTCAGGAACCCCTTTTGCTTCATATGCGCAGGTTTTGGCCGTCTTGCTCACCCGTACAACCATCATACCTCGGTTATGATTCCTTCCAACTGCCTTCATATCGAACAAGTGACGTTTGCTTCGAGACTCCAGCATGTACCGCCCTTTGCTTGCTTAACCGCCCAAGCGTGCCTGTCACCACCGTTTCTGCGACGGCGCGATCACAATGGGGACCTCACATCACGGAGACATCGTCGCCTATATAAGATGCTCCGCATCGCCACCTGCATCCAGTGGGCTCGGCACCAGCACATCGAACACAATGCTCAGGAGCCCCTTTTCTTCCTTGCGCAGGTTTTGGCCGTCTTGCTCACCCGTACATCCATCATACCTCGATTATGATTCCTTCCAACTGCCTCCATATCGAGCAAGTGACGTTTGCTTCGAGGCTCCAGCACGTGCAGCCCTTTCCTTGATTAACCACTCCAGTGTGCCTATCACCGCCGTTTCTGCGACTGAGCCATCACTATGGGGACGTCACATCACGGGGACATCGTCGCCAATCTAAGATGCTCCTCATCGCCGCCTGCATCCAGTGGGCTCGGCAGCATCACATAGAACGCAATGCTCACGCACCCCTTTTGCTTCATTCCGCAGGTTTTGGCCGTCTTGCTTCCCGTACAACCATCATGCCTCTGTTATGATTCCTGTCAACTGCCTCCATAACGAGCAAGTGACGTTTGCTTCGAGACTCCAGCACGTTCCGCACTTTGCTTGGTTAACCACCCCAGCGTGCCCATCAACACCGTTTTTGCGACTGCGCCATCACTATGGGGACGTCATATCACTGAGACATCGTCGCCTATATAAAATGCTCCTCATCGCAGCCTGCATCCAGTTAGATCGGCAGCAGCACATCGAACACAATGCTCAGGAACCCCCTTTGCTTCATTGCGCATGTTTTGGCCGTCTTGCTGCCCGTACAACCATCATGCCTCGGTTATGATTCCTTCCAACTGCCTTAATATCAAGCAAGTGACGTTTGCTTCGAGACTCCAGCACGTACCGCACTTTGATAGATAGATAGATAGATAGATAGATAGATAGATAGATAGATAGATAGATAGATAGATAGATAGATAGATAGATAGATAGATAGATAGATAGATAGATAGATAGATAGATAGATAGATAGATAGATAGATAGATAGATAGATAGAAAGATAGATCGATAGATAGATAGATAGATAGATAGATAGATAGATAGATAGATAGACAGACAGACAGATAGATAGATAGATAGATAGATAGATAGATAGATAGATAGATAGATAGATAGATAGATAGATAGATAGATAGATAGATAGATAGATAGATAGATAGATAGATAGATAGATAGATAGATAGATAGATAGATAGATAGATAGATAGATAGATAGATAGATAGATAGATAGATAGATAGATAGATAGATAGATAGATAGATAGATAGATAGATAGATAGATAGATAGATATGTTTATTTGAGTGTGCCTCAACAGCCAAGTGGCCTAAACGAGAGCACACTAGGTCAGATACATCAAAAACACCACTTCAAAAGATTTAAAAGCAGGGACGAAAACAACAATTAGGCAAATATGTCCATGTCATTAAACGTTTTGTTATATAAGATTTGTAAACGAGTCATTGGACAGATGGCGTGCAAATCGGGATAAAATGTGTCGAAACATTTTGCAGCTTTTGCATGCGGCACACGAAAATTCAGCGACATCAGTAAGGTCCCACATTTAATGTAGCCGCGCAAGACGTTTTGCAGAAACTGCATGTCACGTATGCGTCGCCTGTCGCCAAGGGTAGACATATTGAGGTCTGCCAAGAGAGAATCATAGTCGTAGAAACGACGGCGACCAATATATCTTGGCTAACCACCCCAGCGTGCCTATCACCACCGTTTCTGCGACTACGCGATCACTACGGGGACGTCGCATCACGTAGACATCGTCGGCTATATAAGATGCTCCTCATCGCCACCTGCATCCAGTGGGCTCGGCACCAGCATATCGAACACAATGCTCAGGAACCCCTTTTGCTTCATATCGCAGGTTTTGGCCGTCTTGCTCACCCGTACAACCATCATACCTCGGTTATGATTCCTTCCAACTGCCTTCATATCGAACAAGTGACGTTTGCTTCGAGACTCCAGCATGTACCGCCCTTTGCTTGCTTAACCGCCCAAGCGTGCCTGTCACCACCGTTTCTGCGACGGCGCGATCACAATGGGGACCTCACATCACGGAGACATCGTCGCCTATATAAGATGCTCCGCATCGCCACCTGCATCCAGTGGGCTCGGCACCAGCACATCGAACACAATGCTCAGGAGCCCCTTTTCTTCCTTGCGCAGGTTTTGGCCGTCTTGCTCACCCGTACATCCATCATACCTCGATTATGATTCCTTCCAACTGCCTCCATATCGAGCAAGTGACGTTTGCTTCGAGGCTCCAGCACGTGCAGCCCTTTCCTTGATTAACCACTCCAGTGTGCCTATCACCGCCGTTTCTGCGACTGAGCCATCACTATGGGGACGTCACATCACGGGGACATCGTCGCCAATCTAAGATGCTCCTCATCGCCGCCTGCATCCAGTGGGCTCGGCAGCATCACATAGAACGCAATGCTCACGCACCCCTTTTGCTTCATTCCGCAGGTTTTGGCCGTCTTGCTTCCCGTACAACCATCATGCCTCTGTTATGATTCCTGTCAACTGCCTCCATAACGAGCAAGTGACGTTTGCTTGGAGACTCCAGCACGTTCCGCACTTTGCTTGGTTAACCACCCCAGCGTGCCCATCAACACCGTTTTTGCGACTGCGCCATCACTATGGGGACGTCATATCACTGAGACATCGTCGCCTATATAAAATGCTCCTCATCGCAGCCTGCATCCAGATAGATAGATAGATAGATAGATAGATAGATAGATAGATAGATAGATAGATAGATAGATAGATAGATAGATAGATAGATAGATAGATAGATAGATAGATAGATAGATAGATAGATAGATAGATAGATAGATAGATAGATAGATAGATAGATAGATAGATAGACAGACAGACAGACAGACAGACAGATAGATAGATAGATAGATAGATAGATAGATAGATAGATAGATAGATAGATAGATAGATAGATAGATAGATAGATAGATAGATAGATAGATAGATAGATAGATAGATAGATAGATAGATAGATAGATAGATAGATAGATAGATAGATAGATAGATAGATAGATAGATAGATAGATAGATAGATAGATAGATAGATAGATAGATAGATAGATAGATAGATATGTTTATTTGAGTGTGCCTCAACAGCCAAGTG
>JARKHS020014688.1:0-44367 GCA_030143305.2 Amblyomma americanum
TGTCCGCATGGACAGCGACGGTGCTCTCGTTTATGAATGAAATTATTCATTTTTTACTCGTTTCGTACTCTCGCAGATTTTGATTATAAACTGCCGCAATTTAATAGGCAGAAAATATGCCATAATTGTTGGTTCTTTACTCTGGAACTCAGATATAACGCAGGGATTGAATATGATGTCGTTCGACCCTCCGTTCGCCTGTTTGCTGCCGAGGGCTAAACAAATGGTTCAGTGAAATTTGCTAAAGGGCTGCTTCGTCTAGCTATTATTGTTTTCACAGACCAAGCTTCGTCTGCGGATGCTAAAGGCCGCTGTTACTTACGAAAGGACAAAACGTTGCTTAGAGCAGAAGCGCTGCACTCACATCTCTGCTGGAGCGAAAAGAGATTAAATAGATATGCCAGACAACATGACCTACACAAACATACAAAAAAGACAAAAAGGACAAAAAGTTGCTTGGAGCAGAAGCGCTGCACTCAACTATGGTGGACCGAAGAGATTAAACTGCTATGCCAGACAACATAATCAACACAAACGTACAAGAGAATGATTTCAAGATTCCGCCATGTTGTTCAAAATAATCAGGGGAGAAGAAATGTGCTTACACAAGGAGATTGAAAGTAAGTGCAGGGAAATACAGCCGAAGTGCCCGACAACAAAGGGGCAAGCGGCCCATGTACAGAACACGAAAAATTCTTTCTCGTCGTCTTCCACACACGCGCACAAAGTCCCTCCTCGTTATTGTTCGAGCCTACGGACGAGATACATATTTTTATCTCCTTTCCCGGTTTTTAGCTAAAGAAATGGATAAATTCGCTTATCAAGAAAGAGCACTGTAGATCGTAAATACTAATAAATAACCGAAGTCATAGAACTCATGCCGGTGGCTTCCCAAAGCGAACATTATTGAAGAGTGGGTTAAAGGAAAATAAAGCTCTCTCACGAACGAAGCATTTATGCCAGTAACCCTGAGGACATCACCTCCATCTCATCAACCTGCGCAGAAGGAAAATTGATTCTTTTGAGCCATCATGATTTTTGATAGTTAAATTCGTATAACCTGTAAAATGTCCTCTTAGAAGTAACTCCAGCAAATAGAATGGAATCCGCAGGGATAAAAACCCCTTTTATTAATGATGGAGTTAGCATAGTCATGTTCCTGACATATTTATTCATTAGACGGTTTACTCACGCTGCCCGAGCATGATGCGAACGCTTACCAAAACGCAAAATAAAGTGTTATGGTGAGCCCACATTATTTGCATTTGAGAAGGAATAGAGCTGGAGATAATCTGCGCCACAAGCGCCAAAAAATGGCTTTGGTTTAAATCTGGGTAATCCTGGAGTGACGCGATAGCTGCAGCTGGCCGAGTGGAACTCGCTCAGTCGAATTGCTATGTCTGTCCTTCGCCGCTCTGTTTCACTGGGCGCTCCTTCTTCATCTTCGTCCCTGGACGTCATTCACAATCTCCCCTTCTCTGCTCCCCCCGCCAGTCGGTTTCGCCGGCAGCTGCACGGTGGCCCCGGCACCGCCACGCTGAAGGCTCGAAATGCTAGCGTAATACAGGCGCGCGGCGCGCACACCAGCCCCGTGCTCTGACGTCACTCCGCGCATGCGCACAGCTGGTGGAGCGGTAGTGCCACGGCTCAGCGTGCAGCCACGTTGACATCGCGAAGTGGCTGGCGTACTGTAGATGTCGGTACAAATCAGATCAAGCATGACCCGAAAAAGAGCCCCGGAAACAGCAGCACGTCCAAAGGATCCATGGAGCTCTTATCTCTTGTTCTAGAATACGCACCGAGGCAGCTCAAAGGCAAATGTTTTAACGCGAGAAAGTTAAGGAGTTGTCGCCGAGAAGCTGGTGTCGTCGGCGTCGGCCGTGAGCGAAATATCCCTCCTCCTCCTCCTCCTCCTCGCAATGTAATGAAATGAGAATTTGTTTTAAGGAAAGGAAGTGAGGCCTGTTTCATATATCTCTGTGGACACCCGAGCTGCGCCGTAAGGAAAGGAAAATGAAATTAAAATTGATTTTAAGGAAAGGAAGTGACGCGTCTGACATATCTCTCGTTCGGGCGCAGTGGGGCCGTGTGGGCACGCAGGAATCACGCGGTGAGCGGCAAACAACGCAGCGCACATCCAAAGCGCGTTCACCACGAAGCTTGCGGCTTGCTGCCCGTTCGTTCGGCGCAGAAGCTATTCTGATTAGGGCGCTCGACTACTGATCCGGAGTTTCCGGGTTCGAACCCGACCGCGGCGGCTGCGTTTTTATGGAGGAAAAACGGTAAGGCGCCCGTGTGCTGTGCGATGTCAGTGCACGTTAAAGATCCCCAGGTGGTCAAAATTATTCCGGAGCCCTCCACTACGGGACCTCATTGTTCCTGTCTTCTTTCACTCCCTCCTTTATCCCTTCCCTTACGGCGCGGTTCAGGTGTCCAACGATACATGAGACAGATACTGCGCCATTTCCTTTCCCCCAAAAGCCAATTATTATTATTATTATTCGTGGCATCGGGTTTGTCCAGAACGATGTGCCGACGAACTACGACTGCAGCTTGAGTCCCGCGCGTTTCGGCAAGCTGGCTGACAGCGCTTCTACGTGGTTTGCCGCTCCGCGCGTCCGTTTCACCGTACATAGCAGAGCGATTTGTCTAACGGGCAAGGCGTCGCGCCGAACGGGCGATGGCATTATGTGGACTCCCTGGCAGCTCTGCAACACACTGTCGCGTTCCACTCTTAAAGAGGAAGCTTAGCGTCGTCCAGTTTTTTTATCCCAAAATATGCGCATTAGAAGGGCATAATACTTTAGCTGTATGTGTTAACAGTTTTTGTCTTTCGGCAATGCATCCGTGTTCATAGTAGTTCGTCTGAATATTTAAAAAAATGGCGACAATGGTAGCGGAACGACTTCATTCCCGCCTCATTAGCTTATTGCTTGAGGTGGCTAAAGTTACCATAGTTTCCTTGAATCAAGGCGTTTAAGTTCAAAGCAGTGTACATAAAAATTGTTGTCTTTCATGTGGGACAGGTTGTTGGCTTTCGAAAATGATGACAGGGGTTGTGATCTTCTAGAGGCGCGAAGAAAATTATCGTAGGGGCGCCGGGGAAGCGTACTCGGGATCATCATCTTGCTAGAAGGTGCGACGAATAAGAGTCATCGACTGTAAATCAGTACAAATTATGATAGAGGGCTGTTTGGGTGCGTAGAATGCGCAATTTCTTCTCGTTCTTGTCCCATAATTTGGTAATGCATAAACAAGAAATGCAATACCACTGATATTCAGCCCATTGAAGCACATCAAGCACCGAGTTCCTTAAAATTGTTTTCTAAAACATTGGTCATTGCGGAATAGGAATGTGCTGCATCGCTGCGAAACTGCTTCACCGGTCTGTTCAAATCTTTGGTTACCATTCTGTGCCTTTATCGGTGAGCTTTTATTGTAGCTGCCATCAACACAAATTTATAATTACCGCGTCAGCTTCGCAGCAGGCGAGCAACCTCATTATGTAATTTCCATAACATTTGTCAGAAACGCTAACCTACAGAATTACAAGATCACTGTATATTTCAGCACCCGTTGGTAAGCACCAGAAGTTGGGATCCTGTTTTACGCCACATTAAGTTTTCAGTGTTTAATCACGCCTATACATTTTATGAGCTGGAATCACCTTCTCCATGAAAAATCGCTTAATACACGAGTAATGTTGAACTGCGCAACGCTGGTAATGATTTTTTCTTAGAGCGTGCATTTAACAAGGAATATTTTTTCTTTCCTGTTTGTTGTGATATCTATTTATCCTACGATACGCCCCACTCACCTCCGCAAAAAAAAGAGCCCTAATGATAGGTAGGCAGTGGTATGGGGTATACGAAGATGGTAAACAAATAACTAACAATAAATAAACAGTCGTGTCAAATTCTTGAATTTCATAAACTCGCCCTCAAGCGGATTGAAACCTATAATCGCAGTACTTCCTAGTAGATCACTTACGACGTGCTAACCAAACCTTTCGTCAAGATGAATGCATGTACAACGCTAAGTAGACTGCTCCACTGTGTTACAGAGCGTAATCACGTGTACTCTAGAAGCGCCCTAACTGCGTCGGACTCTCTACCAACATCCCTGCTGGCAGAGACTCACTGGCTTCTTCAGTTCCAAGTGTCCAGGTCACTGTTGTGCTGGCTGTAGACTATAGTCCTGGGCGTTATTATTTTTGTTTCTTTTTATTTTCCCCACTGTACTTTAGGTACATCATAGCCGAACTTGGTACCTTAACCTGCAAGCATGATACTGGAAACGGGTCTTCTACTGTCAAGAGGGCAAGGAGCTGAACGTTGGTGACGCGGATCCTTCTTTGCCAATAGACTCTGCTTATAATCCTGTTCTAATTCGGGAACAGGGTTCACGTGCACGTCTTAGCCTCGCCGTGCTCTTAAATTTTGGTCCTTTCGTCCGCTCATACCTCTAGAAATGCACGGAAAATGAATTGCACCCCAAAAGAATTGCAAATTTCAGTCACTCAGCCGGTTGAAATTTATTTGCTATATATTAAAGCGAAGCCTATGAGGCAGGTCCACATAATAGGATGGAAGTAAGGTTAGGTCAGGTAGCTTGTAAGCTTTCGTAAATGAGCTTTCGTAGTTTTTCATGGACGCCGCCAAGGGCGGATTAGGCGCTGGTTAATAGATGTTTACACACAAAAGATGCCTTAACAAAGCTGAAGACATGTTCTTGCAGTTTTAACCCTGCCAGAATGAAACAAAAACGAATTTTACTGGTGGTTTGCAACTGCAATTTGAGAATTACTTTTTACCCACGGAAAAGTCGGCTGTCGTAAACTTTCGCCGGGTCGCATCGATAGCATCGGTCGCATCGATGCGCATCGATAGCGCATCGATAGCCACAGCCGCGCCCCTGGTGTAGTGTTTTTAAGTGCAGTCGGGGAGATGAACCGGCCGCTCCCCCCCGCCATTCATTTTCATGCTCTTCCCTCACCTTCAACGCAATATTCACGGTTGTGACAGAAAATTCTCTACACGCCCAGCAAAAATATTTTCCGAGTTGTTTGTTTAATCTCTACCTACGCGGCCATGAAAATATTGAGAGAGAGGAACTTGGAAACAGCTGTGGCCTAGCTGGTTGGGCGCCCGTCACGGCAGCGGGAGGTGGTTAGATCGAAACCCACCGCCGGATGCCCACCGGTAAAATGGGTACCAGGGGCCCCCGGCCTGGCGCTCGGTTTTCTTTAGGGGTGTTCGCTTGGGAGAAGCTCCGTAAACCCCGCTGTGCCGCTCACGGGCCAAGCCACAGTTTCGAACGGTGGAACCCTTCGGCCAACGTGGTTAGAAGGTTCGAACCTTGAACTGCTGCATCATTCATAAAAAAATTTGGTCGACGCTAAAACCACCCTGAAGAGCGTAATGCGATAGAATCAGAGATCTATCCCGAACACGCACGCCGCTTTAAGGGCACCACGGGGTGCCCTTATACTACTACTGCCACACTGTTGCAGAGGCTACCACAGGTAACACCGCCCCGGCTGTGGAAGTTGAAACACAGCGACTGGTGCGGCTTTTGAGACCCTTGTTTCTCTTCCCGTGCTTCCGTAAGGCTGTTTGCGTATTTAGTTCTTGGAAGGCGCTCTCTCGAGCAGTGAGCTGAGGCGCATTGCCAGGGGAGGGCAGGTGGCAGTCAGTCAGTTTATTTGAATTATTTTATTTCCACCTGCAAGTGTTGGCAAGTTGTCCACAACCCGGTGAGTCGGCGGGCACAAACATGCCTGCCCTGAGAGAAATGCATTCGCTGTATGAACAAGATCAAAGGAATGGTTTTGACAATTATCATACTTCAAGATGAATCGATGCTTATCAAAGAGCGCCTGAACATTAACAATATTAGTGGCCCCTCCCGACAATGTTAAATTTACTTTGGCAAGCTTTATGTGCAATCCTCTAGCGACGGCGACAATTTCAAAGCTTGACAAAAAACACACATCAGGCGAGAGGTACTGGGATCCAAACCCAGCACCTCCACCAAATGTTACGAGAAATTAGAAGGAGAACCTCCGGAAAAGACACGTAAAACTGCGGTGGTTCCTAAGTGGTCCGAGCGCGCAAAGGAGAGAGAACCATGCTCTTTCTCTACAAATGCAGCCGCTTCTACTTCGTCTAGAGTGGCACGTATCAATATGGTACCAGGACTTTTCGCACAAAAATAATGGGCGAACTTTCACACCAATGACGGGATAGGGCCGAAAACGAGTTTTCTAACTAGAATACTACCAGCCGCGGTGGCTCAGTGGTTAGGGTGCTCGACTACTGATTCGGAGTTCCCGGGTTCGAACCGAACCGCGGCAGCTGCGTTTTTATGGAGGAAAAACGCTAAGACACCTGTGTGCTGTGCGATGTGAGTACACGTTAAAGATCCCCAGGTGGTCGAAATTATTCCGGAGTCCTCCACTACGGCACCTCTTTCTTCCTTTCTTCTTTCACTCCCTCCTTTATCCCTTCCATTACGGCGCGGTTCAGGTGTCCAACGATATATGAGACATATACTGCGCCATCTCCTTTTCCCCCAAAATCAATTTTTATTATTATTAACTAGAATACTAAGGGTATTTTGGACCACTCAAGAAAACTGGTTGCAAAGGATCTGTTCGAGCCAACTTCCTCGCCCATGAACCCACGACCTTAAACTTGGGCTAGTGTGAATTAAGTTAATGGGATGCATCTTAAATCAGCCGCAAAACCTTTTGTTAAATTCCGCCCCTAGAATTTACACTTCATGGCCTGGCTTCAAGCCAAAGCGGAATTTGTGTCATCGTCTGCGAATTCCAGTATATGTAAACAACCAGAAACTAGTTGATTGCTGCTTTGTGTGGTGCCGCAACGGTCTGTTTTTTGTGAAATACTTGAGCGGACTCTTGAAATTGAATTTAGACATTTACTATGTCGTTCGTGCTTGTCATTGCAGACTGTAGAACTAAGTCTAAAATGTTTGTGCGTCCTGAGTTGAGTTGAGTTGAGTCGAGGTGTTGAATGCTACACGTGGGGTTAGCCTTGCTTTCTCTGCCGGCAATTGCTCCACCACAGCGTCCCTTCGATATTAACAATGCCGCATCTACCCCGCTAAGCGGACTTATAATAGCACACATTCTCTCCCGCAGTCACCATCTATGCATACAATCAATCCACACAGTTCACATCACAGTCCACTCCAGAAGTCACCATCTATGCACATATTCAGTCACAGTAGAACACAGGCCATTGTAGTGCCATACTCCATAACTCCATACACACATTCACTCACAGTATAAAGTAGTCCACTCCGGAAGACATCATCTACGCACACATTCAATCACAGTAGGCCATAGTCCGTTCCTGCTGTCACCATTTCAAAACAAGATCCGTGTTCTGCAGAAATGTTAAAAGAAGGCGTGCAGCCTCCCTTCTGCATGTCTGGTTTCCACTCGGGTAGACAATGTCCCGCACTGTGCTTTGACGGGTTCCTGTCTTATTGAAGGAAGCTAACATCACATGTCTTTCTGCGTTATACTCTGGACAGTACATAATATAATGTTCGATATTCCCGCACACACCAAATAAAGAGCAGAGCGGAGACGATGCTATGCCGGTCTTATGCATCCATGCAAGAGTGCGAGCAGAGGCCGTGCGAATTCGATGTAGAAGGGTAGCCTGAGATCTTCTCAGTCCCTTGGTCACACATGGCTTGTGGGACGCACTCCACAGGGTACTGAAGTGATCGAGCACCGTTTTCCTGCCGAGACGTTTCCCATCTTGAGGTACTTTTTTTGATGGAATCCTTGAGAGAGCTTTATGGGCGAGAATGTCTGCCACCTCATTACCGTTGACTCCTATGTGAGAGGGCACCCACTGGAAATGTAGAGTAAAGCCTCTGCTGTGCAGATTCTGCACCAAGCGCAGAGAGCTTAGAGACACGGCGTCAGTAGGGAATCCGCGCTCTAACCTCGGAAGGGCAGATTTTGAATCAGTTAGGATGACAACAGGTTGAGCCGGACAAGACCCTAACTTCCGTAAAGCTGCCTCAATAGCAACACTTTCAGCCTTTGTGGAGGATACGACAGCAGTACATTGTACGGACCACTTACAGTCCAAAGAAGGAATGTAAAAATCCGCTGCGCTAGCTTGTTTGACCTTGTCCACAGAACCATCCGTGAAAATTTGAAGATGGCACGCATACTTTGTTTCCAAGAATTCCAGTACAAGCGAACGCGTTGCTGCCAAAGGAGTGCTGCGCTTTGCGCTCACATGGGGAATCGTGACCTTACCGTCGAGGGTCGGAAAAGTCCAGTGGGGTTTCAACCGTTTCCTTTGCCTTCGGACATTAATGCCTAAAGAACTAAGAGTATTGAGTGCCAAGTAAGCCTTCGACTCATATCTCTTGCAGAGCCGCTGGAGAAGGGATCGCCCAGCTACCGTCTCTCCTAAGCGGTCAAGATGGATAAATAGTCTTTGAGAAGCGATAAGGCTAAGAGGTTTCGATAGGGACTCATGAAGTACTGCCTTATTTGCAGCCACCTGGGGAACTCCAATGGCTCTTCTTAGGCCCTTTCTGTGGACAATTTCGAGACGCTCAAGTTGTGATGCCGAGGGGGAAATTAAAGGTAATTAATGCATTATCCGGCTGACCACTAGCGCTTCATGAAGTTTGACCACTGAAGACGGATGGTTTCCCCATTGCTCACCTGCAATTCTACGGATCACATTAAGACGAGAAGATATAGATGAAACAATCGCGTCTACAGCTTTTCGCCACTGTAGACGGGAGTCAATAATGACGCCCAGAAAACACGCGTGGTTGAATTGACGGATGCAAGAGTGACCGAGCGACCTTCAACCGCGCTTGACGTCTTCGTACACCTGGAAACAGAATAAAGCCGGATTTGTCCACTGACAGAGACAACCCCACACTTTGAAGGTAAGCTTGTGCCGAAAGTATAGCCTGTCGAGCTATCAGGGCTAATCGCTTGTGTTGGTAGCCAGTAATCCAAATACAGATGTCGTCAGCATAAAGTGACATACGCACTTGCCTGCAACTTTTTTTCAACGAATCGGGTAGGCCAGCCATTACGGCGTTAAAGAGCGTGGGGGAAAGAACACTTCCTTGAGTCACACCTCGTGATAGAACCCTTTAAATGCTTAACGTACTCCCTAACCGTACACGAACCGCGCGATCACTTATAAACTTGTAAATGAATGTTAACATATGGCCCTGTATGCCCATGCCTTGCAAACTGTTTAGAATTGAGCTCTGAGGCACGCTGTCGTAAGCTTTCGCAACATCAAGAAAAATGGCTTACGTGGAAAGGCCGAAAGCTCTCGGGTGTTCAATGTGTCTGATCATGTCTAAGACGCTATCTTGGGCACTAAGACCTCGGCGGAATCCTGTCATACATGATGGCAGTGCCTTGCTGTCCTCTAGCCACCATGATAAGCGTTCATTTACCAGCTTCTCCATCAACTTAGCTACAGAGGAGGTCAATGACACAGGGCGATACGAGGCAAGGTCTGCCATGTTTTTGCCAGGCTTCAGTACTGGAACTACATGTGCCACCTTCCATGACGGAGGAACATCGCCAGTCTCCCAAACTCGATTGATGAAGTTGAGGAGCTCCTTTCTGAGTTGCAAGGGCAGATTATTCAGCATTTGATTGATGATTCCGTCGGGACCTGGTGAACACCGGCGCCGCAGGCCACTGAGCGCAGTCTGAAGCTCGCGAAGCGTAAACGGGACGTCCATGATAGACCTGGAGGAAGCAGGTGGGGTATATATATCTATTCCAGAATCAGCGCGTACGAGTACGTCTGCAAATTCCTCTGTCAAGCACGCAGTAGGTTTTTCCTTGCGTATTGCAAGAGCTTCAAAAGGCTTTGAAGGGCTAAATTCTCCAGCAAGGCTGCCAATAACCCGCCATATTCTCGTTATCGGTGAGAACACAGTCAAACTAGCACAGAATGAGGCCCATTGCGAGCCTATTGAAGGTCATCTTCAGTTGCCTGTCGTCCTTCTTCCGCACGAGTTGGCGCTCCGCCCTTCTCGCTGCGCAAAGGTTCCCGAGTTTTAAATCCGGGGCCGGAAAGTGATCAGGTAACTTGACCACCATAGTTGCTGCTAGCTTACTAGAAATCATTTTGTGAACAACATCACCAGAAACACGTTCTAGGTGCTCTCTGTACTTGTCCCAGTTGACCACGTTGCTAATTTTAGGACCATGCATACGAAAGTCGGCAGCAAACACAAAAATCGGACTTCCCATGTGGTCAGGCGCTGTTGACCAACTCACGCGGACGTCAGGCGAATGCAGTGTCCGGTCTATAGCTGTCGCAGAGGCTGGAGGCCGGAAAAAAGTGGGGCTTCCGTCATTGGCAACACACAGGTCCAAACTGTCAATAACCTCTACAAGTTTGCGTCCACGGGAATCCGTGTTCCTGTCACCCCAAACGGCATGATGGGCATTGAAATCACCGCAGCAGATTCTAGGTGCTGGACAGCGGTCGCAGAGCTGCTGTAGAAACAAATCTAATGCTACCTTCTTCGGCGGAGACACGTAAACGGATGCAATAGAAAGGGTTCGAGAGCCGAGCTGTATTCTCACAGCCGCTACCTCAATGTCATCCGTGCAAAGATCGGCAACGCTTAGCGCTTAGAGAAACATGTGGAAGTTCTCTTATGTAAAGCGCAGCACTTCCTGCAGGAAATGACTTTATGCTGCAGTTTTTATGGGCGACTTATCCAGTCAAACATCTCCCGCTTGGCAGGCTAGCTTCCGACAGGGCCAATACTGGAACACAAGTCTCTTTCAAGAATAGTTTTAGTTCAGCTAACCACTTAAAATCCCAGCGCAGTACCACTGCAATATAAACGGCACTTTTTGGTGCATATGAGATCCACGAGGTTTAGCGCCATCCATTTTAGTTCGCAAGGAAGTTTGCTGCGAAGGTGAAAATTAGGGACTCAAAAGAAAGCACCAGCTGAAGGAAGTTCTTCAGATTACCAGGCGCCATCGCTGGAACATGTGAACGCAGGGCCCCAAACAAATCATGATGGTCAGGCATACCTTGATTTTTGAGCTCCTTATTTTACGCAACGCACTCACAACATCGATAAAAGATGCCGATGGGGACACACTCTTGGCCGCAGTAGCTGGTTTTTTGTCACTTGTGCATATGACAGTCCCCCTTGCCGTGCAGTTTGGCTGTGATGCGGCCACTCAGGAACATGGACAATTTATGCTGGAGGTCGAACAGTCGACTAGCGCGCACTGGGCCTTGGCGTCTTGCTGGACTCAGGTCTCTTAGGGACATTGTTGGGTAACGCAACAACATAAGACCCCAATACAGGGAACTCGTCCAGTCCTGGGACAGGCGTCTCTGTCGGTGGGGTTTTTGGACCAGCAATAAAGGACATACGGCGGTGCAGAGCGCTCACACGGAAGGGGCAGCCTCTGCAACTGGCTGGATGATCGCCACCGCAATTGGCGCAAGCAAAATCTGCCCTGCAGGTTTTAAAGCCGTGGTCGCCTCCGCACCGCTTACTGCGTCGATCCTTTGTGCAAACTTTTGGCACGTGCCCAAACCGTTGGCATCTAAAACACCGTGTAGGAGCTTCAGTAAAATCTGCAACTTCGTGTTTTGTGAATCCCAGATCATTTTTTTCGGGGCGCTCTGAGTTGGGAGCGAATGTAAACACGATAGAGAGTTGGTAGGTTTCGCAGCCCATTCTTTTCCTGGAGACTCCACACGACGCACAAGTCGTTTCACATGCAGCACACCTTGTGGTTTCAGATAATCAAGTAGGTCGAGTTCTGAATACCACTTTGGTACACCCTTAATAACACAGGTGTTCTTCATGTAGAAGTGGGACGACCGCACGTTAACATTGATGCCAAAAATCTGAGAGCTCTGCAGGAGCTTGTCAACCTGCTCTTCCGTCGAGACATCCAGCTGAAGAGCCCCGTGCATGGTGAACCGACTTCGAATCGGAGCTGATCCCAGCAGTGATTGAATGGCCGCGAAAAGTAAGATGGGATTCTTCTCTCTTAAATCAACCGCTTTCTCTTTGGGCACAACCACTACCGGGATGCCGACTGTTCGTTGCTTGCGATGACTCACCAACTTGAAGCCCTCGTTGCCCACGTCAGCCATATCGGCCACTCACTCGTCACCGTCCACGATCGTTCACTCAGCCCCACTAAGCGATGAGGTCTCGCTGGACGGGTCGTTGAGTCCATGTTCTGGTCGCTCCACAGCGTGGGAAAGCCATGGCCGCCTCTTCCGAGCCAGCCTCTTTTGAATGGGGTGGTCCCTTTAGGCTTGCCGGCGCCGGAGCAGCCGTACCCTTCCCGTAGGGACAGTACCCGCCTTGAACATGCTGCCGTCCTCGAATATTCATATAAAACTAGGTAAATTAGGAAAAAATTAGCTGAATAAACAGAGCTGAGGCGACAGGCGATCGAACAACGTCTTCGTCTTCCTCTTCCTCCTGTGCTTCCTGGACTGCTTAGCTTGTGTAAAAGCCGCATGCTGAATCTCTATGTAGAATGCAGGTGCCTTGGTGCGGGGGGCAATACCGTGCAGTGTGAGCGTCCTGATTGGTTGCCGTTTCTTGACGCATGAGCGGTGTCTCCTGGAATGTTAATATGAATGTAGATTTAGGTGCATGTTAAAATGAGAATGTTTCTGTATCACTGAAAGCGACCCGGGAATGTAGGGCAATCCGCGAGTCAGCGACGAAGTTTTCCCATGGAATAAAGTCGCAAAAAGTTAACCGAGATGTGCTGACACTGTGTTGGCCATCAGAATGTTGGTTGCAGTCCTGCAGCTGCTGTATTTTTCTCGTTTTTACTTTCCTCCACTTACTCAAATGCAAAGATATCTATTTGATGCACGGAAATACCTTCTGTTTCCACCCAGCGTGTCGTTCTCACCATAATATAATTGACATCTAGGACACATACATTTCCATCGGAGAAAGTGAGAGAGAGAAAAGTGGTAAAAGAAAGGCTGGGAGGTTAACCAGTAAAATTTTCCGGTTGGATACCCTGCAGTGGGGCAGAGGGATGAGGGGGTGTAAAATAATAAGCAGAAAAATGCGGTCTGTAGCAAGCACGACTGACAATGACACTAGCACTGTAAGTCACAGGCCGCCGCAGCTGTAGCCTGCACATCTTGAGGACTGCCGACTGCTGCGACCTGAGTGGAACAGATCGAGTGCCCTCCATCACAAGGCAGCGCAGACGTTTCAGTGTCAAAAAAGGCTGCTTGCCTTTGAGGTTGATAATGTTGATGACAACGTAAGCATTGGATTTCTCGGAAGGTTGAGGCTTAGGATGCGTTGTGCCAGCTATTGGACAGCTGCAAGCACTGGATTCAACAAATCCAGCATCTGCATCGGAATTTATGGGCACATATAGCGCTTATGTCTCCTTGAAAGAGAGGAAGAGAGGTTGAAATAGATTGAAAATGGCAATATGGTGTCACGAGGATTAGCGTACAGGAGGAAGAGTGGGGTGTACGCAAGTATTCAAGGTTTTGTAATGAAGGGCAGAAGAAGTCCTCAGTTCATGACTTCTTTTGATCAGAGTCCGCCGTCCACATGCATGGCAGGCATTTAGGTTAGCGTCCTGTTTATGCGCCTGGCCAAACTGGTTTTCTGTGGGTGGTAAGGCATTCAACCACTGTGCACAAACTCAGCAGATCATCAAACGACATCAGCAGTGAATTCTCAGCTTTTATCACTGATTATAACTCGCGCTGGTTCATGGCATCAGCGGACTGAGTGCAGTTTTAAGACCAACACCTGTTGCGCGGTTGCCAATTGAAGGGCGGCCTTTACACAATAAATTATGATGCAGTTTGTAGAGACGAAAATCCAGCGGTTACCACGGAAGACTGGAAAGTGTCTGGGGAGATTAATTCCAACTTGTTCGAACGGGCCATTGGGAGGTGTCGCAGTGTGAAGCAAACTTGCTGGAGGGAATGTGGAGCGTTTCTGGCTCTGACTCTGCGGGGAGCTGGTCACGTAACTTTCAACCATGGAACGATTTTTCGCCCGGCAAACCAGCCGCAAAAGCGCCAAATAAGAATTCCTCTGCTGCGGTGTGTTCGCCCTGTACAAGCTTACTCTAGCGCATATTTAGTAGAGTACCGTTTATTGTGGCTGTATAGTTTTCTTCGCGAATGTGACCTCCATAAACTGACTTCTTCTCTATGAAGCACAGGTAGCAAATACGTTCGAAAGAATTTTACCGTTTGGTGCAAAATTGAGAGATCGGGGGGACTGTCGGGGCATGGTCGACTGGACTAAATTTAGCATTGCGTGGACCTTATAACTTTGCAGTTCACATAAAAGGCTTCCATGTCAATGAAAAAGTATACATTTTGATGTCTTTTCACCTGTCTGCGACACGCTTTGTTTATTTTGCTCCACAGCACTAAATATAACGAATCGACGTGAATTGGCAACCAGCATGCTCCAAGTATTAAGAGAAATTATTGCGGTATGGTGCGGTTTAACTATTATAGATTTTCTTGCGCAGGCAATATTGTGGGGTGTATTTTAGGCATTAAAATTGAAGTGTTCTCTCGAACTTCGTTTACTGCATCTTCTATGATGAAATAAGGAGCGGTAGAGTAGCACCTTAACAGCGACTCGAAAGCAAACTAATCCATTCAGATCAACGGCGTTTTAGATAGAGCCATGAGTGTGATGGTTCTGCACTGTTATCGCAACTGCTTTCTGAATGGAATAATTTTGCCGGAATTTCTTCAGGGCAGGAATAGCTGCACTACTGTGGTCATCAAAAAACATTCTGAAATTTTTTAGCACTATGAATTGGTTGCAGCCACTAGCTGGACCGCTAATGTCGGGCGTTTTTAATACTTGCAGTCTGATAAACCATCTTTTGTTGCTTCATTGCTAGAGAGTAGGTGTGTTTTGTATTAGTTCTCCTTTCGCTAAAAACGAACCACGAACCAAGTTTTCTATTCATGGAGACCCAACGGTAACCTGTGGTAGTATCGTGTCTAAGAAATAAGAAATCTATGCCGAAAAGCGTGAACCACATTTATTGGTCTTTTGGAATAAGATACGTCAGGTTTTGTTGATTGCTGCAGTGATTATAGACATATCAAGTATCATCATCGCAGTCCAGGTAGATCTGATACTTGGGAAATGTGCCGCAGAGCAGGTCATATATGAATTCGCAGCGAGTGTTGTTCTCTCCAAGCTTGCTTTCAGGCACCCAGCAGCTGCAGCCGCTCTCTGCACACAATGCGATATTGCGTGGAATGGGATTCTGAATTGTTGCGTTAAAATAGGTAAGGAAACAACATTTATATATGAATTGCTGCTATGCTCCAGAGATCTCTCACGTTGATTTAATTTCAGTTGCTAAAAAATGCCGTCACTGTCAGTACAGATGACGTAACCTGACAGCTTCCTGGTAAAACTCATGCATGAAATAAAATTACACACCCCTTATAGCTCAAATGTTCCTAAACCGAGATTGTGTCCCATGAACTTTGAGTTCATTAGAAGGTTGTGTTGAGCGTTTCAGTTTTCAAACTGAAATTGTGGCCTCTTAAAAACTCACTGCATATGTCCCAGTTAACATATTCGCTTTGACCTGCCCACTTAAGAAAAAGGTAATTTCGATAAAGAGTACCCTGCACACTTCTGGCCTTGAAAGTGGATCATAACTGCTCGATTAATTTGTCATGTAGACCATTCTGTTAAAATCTTCAAGCTTTGCAAATTTTAGGCAGGCCCCAAATACTAAGTTGTAATTTCTAGGCGACAGACTTTGGAGTTCATTCGCATGATTCGGAAAGTATTTATTATCATTAATTGCGATTCTTTTCGCATTGTAATAGAACCGGCCACTGTAGGCCTAATATATAAAACAGCAAATGACAGGAATTTTCAGAACAATTGTAAAACCCTGTTAGGTAGAATCACTTTTTTGCTCCGTACTTCGCTTAATTGCTCGATGAATTCCAACCTTTACTGTAGTGCATTGTTATAGCATACGTGAAGAGTGGAAGTTTGTTTTGATATCGCACTGTTGGTACAAAGTTTGAACCACGCTTGCCTTGTTTAAAAAAAACATACTTTTCCTTATCACAAAGTGTTGCCGTTTTAGGCCCTGTATTTTCCTTTTTTGTTGCCGTGGACCACTAACAATGGTGTTCCACGAATACTCACAAATTCTCAAAAATAGGCTTTTTTGAATAAAAATATGGCTTTTGCGGAATGGTATTACCAGTGTTGGCGGACGTTGAAAAGGCGGTGAATCGTATTAAGCAGTATGGTATTAAACTAATTTCTGATAAGTAAATTCTTAACTATCACACATGGACAACTGGTGGCAATTGCAGATTTGTAGCCGGTCATTAGGAATACCCATACAAATATTTAGAATTTCGACAATGCGATTACCCTCGCCCATGTGGTTCGCCAAATTATGTCGGCATCGTGCAAAAATACCAGCGCTTTTGAAAGCATGCAGGCAAAGCAACCCCTCAGTGCACATAACTAATCAAAAAATCCAAATTATGTTGAGCCACAAAGCCAAGAGTAATCCCGGATTTGAAATTCTATAAACTGATATGGCTTTTACTGATGACCGGCTACAAATCTCTATTTGCCACTAGGCGTCTAACTCTACTAGTTAAAAAGTTAGTTATTAAGAATCGGTTTACCAGCTAACTGCATAAGACGATTCACCGGTTTTTTGGTGTCGGCCAACACTAAGGAAAAGCCATATTTTTATTTCGAAAAGCCTATTTTAAAACATTTTTGAAAGTGTTCGCTGAAACACTAAGTATATCAGTGCAAGAACAAAAAAGAGGAAGAGGCATGGGCACATCTTTTCAGTGTCGAAATATGTCGGACGCTTCAGTAGTAGGTGAAGCCTGAGCGCCCAAATAACTGAGGCGCCATGTTACCATGGAAACAAAAAAAGCCCACATTTTTCTCGAAAGAACTACTCGTTGAAATTCTGTACGTACATACCTTAGACCATGCCTGAAAGCCTCTTGCTGTGCACCAAATGTATGCATGCTTTTATATGCTGTTTCATTGGACACAATTGGATGTAACATGCAGAAACAGTGACTCAAAAGCCCTCTAAACCGGCGCTACACTTCTTGGCTAATTTTACACACTTCAAGTTTATGCACCAAGAACTGTTATAATGTAGCAGGATATACTTTAGACATCCCTAAGTAATAAGAGTTACAGCGAATATTTGGCATCAGATGAAGCTACGCGGTTTTCAAAAGAGAAATCAATAAATCCATCGCTGAAACTTGCGGCTAAAAGCTCCACAAGTAGTCATGTGTGATAGCTTTCATGTCTTGGACATATGATGGGCGTTCATAATTTTCGAGCACGTGGTTATATGTTTTTTTTTCTTTGTAAGTAATGCACTCAAGTTGGAGTTTGGTGTAGAGGACACCGATCTTGCCAGCAGCCTAACCTGATTACGGGCGCCCGCGTGGTGCCCCCGTAAAAATTCTCTTGTTCAGAAACTTTGGGCAGCGTAACTGCTATTCGACTCCGCATAAGAACTTTTACCAGCAAATGTGGTACAGCAGACGCGCCACTGGACCCAGTTCCGGCATGTAGTGCGTGAGAACAGGCCTGTTTTTTTATGTCGCAGACTACATCAGCTCACAATAAATGGCATTCTATGAAGGTAGCTAAAGAGCGTTAGAAGTTAATTTATTTCGTGCAATGTTCTAAGGTAGAATATATTTCAACTTATTGATAGCGTATGCACGGCAATCTTGGTGTGACATCAGATGTGACATCTTATCGACTCTTGGGTAGACAGTAGGGGAGGGCTAGTGCTCTTCCCAAAGTGGCCTCACGGCAGTTTGCTAGGTGCCTTGTTGGTTGAGGGGCTGGTTTTGGCGAGCAGCTAGCGGAAAGCCTATTAACTGCGTTAAATACAGCATTCTGGGGTTGCCTGTTTCTTGTATTATTTTACCATGCTAAACGTCGAATAAATTATTTCGAATGTTTTTCCGAACAAAGAGTGCTGCCTGCCAACAATACCTGCTTTTGCAATGGGCTGGCGCTCCAGATACAGGAGCTACGCGCGAATGTGTATCTGCCCAGGAAGTGATTCCCCCCAAAAAATTTGTTGGCTCCTGTTTCGGTTCGCTAAACGTACAGTATGTAGAACACATTTCTAATTTCCGGACATCGGCACGACGCGATGATAGTGCATTGGAACAGTGTGTATTCGACGTGACCTTCATAAGCCAAAGGCACCCACTATTCCTAGTAGATTCGAAGAGTTATCTGAGCGGAAATCATTGCCTTAACCATAAAAAAAACAACGCTTTATTGCATCAGGCGCATGGGCCACCGAGGACGGCGCGGCTAACTCGTGCCAGTATTCCACGGGCGTTGAAAGCGCTGCTTAAACCGTTACATCTTGTGCTTTTTTTTAAGCACAGATCGCTCGTGACTTTCAGTGCGTCAGAACGTTAAATGCTAACAAACCACTGGTTCAAATTACATCTTTGCGTTCTCGCCATTTCTTGTGTAAATGACAGTGTTTATATTCGGCTAAACCTTGAAGCTCCCAGTGTGACGGGAGCTCCTTGCTGAAATTTAAGCATATTAAGACAAATTGAGCCTTTACGTAGGGTTTGCTAAAACGATGAACGCTTCCGAAATGGACAGTCGAAGTGCGCAGTACTGGGCGAAGATGGCCTTACCGTGCTATTGCCGGCCTCTAAGTGTCCAGAGCCTTCGCAAGCCGCAAAATTGCTTTGTCTGTGGCCTTTATATTCTTCTGCCACGAGCAATGGTCCACTACATTGAAATGCGCACCATTATTTATTCTTCGACTCGGTTCCGCTGTCTTCTTGAGGTGAACTAGGCAAAATTCATGATATTAATGTTAACAGTTCCTTTTTTCTTATTTAATTCAAGCCCAGGAAAATAAAGCTTGCATCGAATTTTACATGTGATTACGAACTTATTTAATGATATTACTGCTCTTCGCTGCGGAGAATTTTTAAGGGGTTAAAAATGGGCACTGCTTGTCTCGTCGATACAGAAAAGATCGGCTTGATTACTTCTTGTTTCTCATGAATTAGCGTGCAGGCGTATGAGAATGAGTACCTTCCTCCACTACACCCTTCTGATTTTACATTTTATGGATGTTTGTCCACGATTCTAAAGCATGACCTACAAATTTTTGGGTGGCGAACAGCACGCAAAGCATGAGAATAAAGCTAGACAACATGTTAGGAGCGCTCGTGTCAGTTGTGTGTTGGCTAGCATTGTCTTGTTTTTTGAGCTGTTCACCAGCCACGCATGACGGCCATCCAAGTAGCCCAGCCTGCAATTCGTACATACGTTTCTTGAGAGTAAACGAAAGGTTTACGAATACCTGTAACTTTGAATTTTCAGCTTGTAAATAACAAGAATGCACCATGGAATCTGATCTCTTTCTTCTAGGTTTCCTCGCATTTGACGAGATCAATGTCCGGTAGAGAGTCTGTTCAGGGAATCGGGGATACGGCCTAAAGGAAGGCAAACTTAGGCGAAGTTAGGAAAGCAAGCTTATTGTTATGGGGCTTTAATCACTACGCAATTTTGAAGCGGAGTTTCTGGCTTATTTAGAGTTCCATTTTTCAATCTTGATTTACTCTTAGAAACGGAAACTCCGCTGGCGGCTATGTGAGGACTGACTTCATGCCTGTGATCATCTGTGACGGCTGCGTTGAAGGACCTCTGATGCTTATTGTCACATTTGAAACATTCCTTAGCAGTATACAGGAATCTTTAATTTATAAGTATGAATTTATAGCCCATTTAGCACAAGGTTGCGCTATATTGCTCCATGTTGAGCTCTGTGCCGAAAAGAATTTTACTCGAGCGTTTAAATGCACGGTTGAGAGTGTACAGCTCTTGTAGACTAACGCATCAAAACGTACGCATGGTTGTATCGATGCGCTGCGTTACGGCATTGCAGTGTATTTAATCGTGAATTTTAGCTATTCCTAACTTGACTGCACGGTCCCTCTACTCGTGAAGTAGCGGAAGGGCTAACTGTCCCAGTGCCCATCGGAAAATGCCGATGTGTGGTTCATGTTTTTCTTCTTGGGAAACAAAGGCATCTTTAGCAAAGATCGAAAACGGAACTCAAATTTTTACCACGGGTCAGCTATATAACGCTATTATAAATTTCCACGTGCAATTTCAAATATATTCGTGACTTGCGGTGGCTGTTTTCGGCAGTGTACATACTTTGTCAGAAATTTAGGGCCATGGAGGTTTACTTCTAAGCAGTGTAGTGGGGCTCCTGCAGCATTCGTAGTCGTCCAACCCGCTGGCGGCGCAAAAATCTTTCTCCCGTCAAGAGATTTTTGTCACTGAATATACACCAGCCACACGGCATGGATCAGAAGCAGATCGCCTGGGTTCTCAACTTTTGACAAAGGATGTACCAGCAGGGAGCGTAAAAGTTCAATGTCTGGTACAAAATCAACAAGTTATTCACATGTTCTACGACTACCTGTCTGACAAAAAAAGCAATAGCGAAAGGCAGAGCATTAGGAGGAGGAGGAGGAAGAAAAGGAAAGGAAGGGAGGTTAGCCGGAAGAAAAAACGGTTTGCTACCCTTCAAAGGGGGAAAGGGGGTGAGGGGATAAAAATGAAGGAGAAAGGAGAGTCACTATTAAGGACAGTCGCATTCGTAAAAGTCACAGCCTATCATGTAGGCCAGAACTTCGTAAGAAGCGGAGCACTGCCTTACCGCCGACGATCGCGGGGCCAGTGTCCAAAAATCTTCATTTCTCCCACTGGGCGTGGACGTAGATGCTCCAGCGCAAGGCAGAACGACTGCCTTTCGGTGCTATAGGTAGGGCAGTCACAAAAAATGTGGTATATAGTCTCGTCATACCTGCAGATGGCACATGCAGAGCTCTCAGCCATACAGGGTCAGCATTGCAGATGTAAGTGGCGCGACGTTTTCTCTCCACAAGTTTATCATTTCGAACGAACAGTACAGAAGCTCTCGAAGTTATCTTTTTTCCCAAGTAAAGAGTGGAGGCGGTATTTTAGAAATAAATAAATCAGTTCCGCTATGGCTGGAAGAAAGCGCAAAGTACGAGTACTTACGATACTAGCTGCGATAGCTGGCTGCCAAGCAAGATAGTCTTCACAGTGCCAGTATATATAAGCACTAACACAAGCAATTTTTAGCACTTAGTACTGTTCAGCGTGATTGTCGGCGACATTCAGCAGGTTTATGCCAAATCGATAACTTGGAATTACCGAGGAACAGGAAAAATTTTGTTCCAGCTGGTACATCTTACAGTGGAAAACACATTGACAACATGTCAGGCACAGCATTCAAGAAAACAGACCTTCGCTGGCTAGGGCCACATTTATCGTCACTTTCTCCGGACATTCGGACGGCTCCAAAAAGAAAATCAAACAATGCACTGCCATGGACTCCACCTGGAATTTATATTGTTTTCTTTAATCACGAGAGCCTCGCTGGAAGTAAGATTACTCGGACGGATTTCCAACGCTTCTAGCACCAAAGTCTAATTATTGATTGTCCAGCATATTAAAGCTATAAAATAAGTATTGGTATTGATGCCACAAAACTCTAAAAATGAAGTGCTAATTGTTAATAAAAAATCGTGCTAAAATCCAATCTTGTTTCTACCTTTAAGTGGCGCAATATGATATCTTTATTATTTTACTTATGCTGTGGTTATATTAAGAGTTCCTGCAGATTGAACAGTAGCTCTGCTGTTTCACCCGCAACTGGAGCTCGTTTGGGACGGCGTCCGAGGGTGTTTATAGACAGCATCAGATAAATAAACAGGATGTGCTACACTGTTGGTTTATCGCTATCTACTGCAAAATGTCTTGCGACGCCCTAACATCTCTGTAATAGAAATCAGACCTCATACATGTGACGGCAAAACATTACAAAAGCATTCACGTTGATGAGCAACGCCATTCTAATTTAGCTTGCGGGGAACTTTGCTTAACTTTGTACTGAGAAAATATCAAAAACCTGATTTGTGGAAGCTTTCAAAAAGGGGAACAGTTCTACGGAAAGCAATTGCCAAAACACCATCTGTAGCCTTCGTGGCAAATCAAACTTGACTCCGTTTTCGTAATGTTCCTTTTTGCGTGCAGCGGGTACGATGCAACATGTTCTCGTACTTCAGCGCTTGGAAGTCGTTTTCAGAATAGTGAACTGAAATGTCATGCTGCTTTTTGCAGTATCCTTCCCTAGAATAAATTTACGTGACAGCTGCACTGATTCCGCAAAAGGACTAAAACATTGGGTTGAAACATTTCAGATTCAATCTTTCTTTTCTTATTAGTGCAACCAAACAAAACAAAAAACTTGCAAGTACGTTCCTCACTGTTCTTTAAACCAAATACATTGATGATGAATTACCCCAACGGGCAGCTGCACGATCAATTTTTGAAGTGAGATTGGATTTGTGCTGGATTTTCTTATCTTTCCCAGCGATAGAAGACCCGACTGCTATCGTTCGTAGTTTAAAGGCAGTGTGGCGGACGTGGTGGGGGGCTCCTGCGCCTTCTGGAGCTGCAATACAAGCTCAAAGTGATAAATGTTACAACCCTAACCACGCTAAGCCACTTCGATTTGTCACTTGACACAAATGTTACGACTTCAACAAAGATTGTTTCTGATTCATTTGAAGATATGAGAAGGGTCATTCAATGAGTGGCGATCCGCATGATGGAATAATATATTCCGTGATTTTTCTTGTAATCACTGACGCATAGAATAGAAGGCAAAATTTTTGGTGCAATGGTGCTACCATCAATATTCGATACGGTACCTCATCGCATTAGGCAGTTTCCCAAAGCGGTCAACGCTGAGCGGGTATATGGTGAATTGCAGGACGTAGGAGCATTAACGATTGCACTAGGATTTGTAAACTGTATGAGGCATTCTTTATTAGAGCGAAGGCTCTGCTTCACGACGAAAGGTGCGAAAGCCTAGCCATCGCTGAAGCCTAGACCTTGAAAAATAAACATTGGCGAGACTGGGATTCCAGTCCGCGGCAGAGCCAGCAGATCAGCTTCGCTGGCAACTGCACGAGAGCACTGCGCTATCGCCACAGCCAATCACGCCTCCTTTCGAACTGCAATACACTCTCGTGCTTTGCGTTGCACATCGTCGTCTTCGTCCTCTTACATTTGCAGTGCGAACATATCAGAGCAGCTTAACCTCGATTAGACATTAGCCTGAGCCTAATATTATCGCCAGACGTGCCGACCACCCCGCCAAGCAAAACCATCAGCCAATCAGGCTAAACACATTTCTTCTCACGTCTACTCAGTTGAAGTGCATTGAAACTCTTTTATTTTTATTTATTGTGCCTACCCTGCACCCTGCAAAGAAAAGGCATTGGAGCAGCGAAGCCGGCCTCAAAATGCAATAGATAACATCAGGATAACATCAGGGTGTAGTGTTCCAACAAACAAAAAATATAAGTGGAAAAGGCTGATGGGCAGAAACAACAACAAAACGGGTACAGTGGAATTACTCCTCACAAAGTACAGAAACAAAGCAATAGTCTTACTAACATTGACTCTGAGGGAGACCTACAGGAACACCATGTGTCGATAGTTAGCGATCAGCCTTCGACGAAGAGCCCGAAAGCAAAAAACAACACTTATCGCCTTTGACGCAGTCAGAAGGCCTATTGTGTTCTCCTAAGTTCGCCTTCCTTTAGGTCATATGCCCGATTCCCTCAGCAGACATTCGACCCGCATTGATCTCGTCAAATGCGAGGACACCTAGCCGAAAGAGATCAGATTCCATGGTGCATTCTTGTCATTTGCAAGCTAAAAAATTCAAATTAACAGGTACTTGTAAACCTTTCGTTTACTGTCAAGAAACGTATGTAAGAATGGCAGCCTGGGCTACTTGGATGGCCGTTATGCGTGGCTGGTGTAGAGCTCAAAAAACAAGACAATGCTAGCCAACACACACCTAACATGAGCGCTCCATGCATGTTGTCTAGCTTTATTCTGATATCTTGTGTGCTGTTCACCACCGAAAAGCTTGTTGGTCATGCTTTAGAAACGTGGACAGACATCCATAAAATGCAAAATCAGAAGGGTGTAGTGGAGCAAGGTACTCGTTTTCGTCCGCCTGCACGCTAATTCATGAGAAACAAGAAGTAATCACGCCCATCTTTTTTGTATCAAAGAGACAAGCAGTGCCTGTTTTTAAGCCCTTAAACATTCTCCGCAGGCAAGAGCAGTAAATTAACTAAAACGGTTCCTAATCACATGTAAAATTCGCGGCAAGCTGTAATTTTCTGGGTTTAAATTTAAAAAGGAAAAAGGAACTGTAACATTAATAACATGAAATTTACCTTGTTCACCTCAAGAAGACAGCGGAACCGAGTCGAAGAATAAATAATGGTGCGCATTTCAAAGTAGTCGACCAGTGCCCGTGGCAGGAGAATATTCATGCCACAGACAAAGCAATTTTACGGCTTGCGACGGCTCTGTACACTTAGAGTCCGTCAATAGCACGGTAAGGCCCTCTTCGCCCAGTACTGCGCACTTCGACTGTCCATTTCTGAAGCGTTCATCGTTTTAGCAAACCCTACGTAAAGGCTCAATTTGTCTTAATATGCTTAAATTTCAGGAAGGAGCTCCCGTCACACTGGAAGTTTCCAGGTTTCACCGAATATAAGCACTGTCCTTTACACAAGCAATGACGAGAATGCAAAGGTGTCATTTGAACCAGTCGTTTGTTAGCATTTAAAGCTCTGACTCCCTGAAACTCGCGAGCGATCTGTGCTGACAAAGGCTCAAGAATTAACTGTTTAAGCAGCGCTTTCAACGCGGGTGGGCTTGAAGTCAGAGCAACAAATGATACGTATATTTTGTGAAAGATATGCGCGCGAGATTGCGATATCTTGGCCTTTGGTTGGTTTGATTTGCGTGCAAAACGCATTGCTTTAGACTGCCCGCATTCACATCGTATGCAGCGTGGTATCACAAGCTTCGTGAACATCGGCGGTCGCAACCCTATAGAATAATTATTTCAATGTGGTTCTGCAGGGAGATGCATTACCGCACTTCTCTTCATCGAACAACTCACGCAGCCATTACTGTCCGCACTGCGAGCTATCGCTGTCATTACGCGATCTTTCTGTCATGCTGTATGATATTTTCGGCAAATCAGACTATTCTTCGACGTTTTTTTTTTTTTTCAACGAAGTTTGATGGGCTTAGCATCGATCCCTGAGCACTGAGACAGAAAAAGGAAAAAAGGTTGCTCGCAATCGAGCGCCGTTTGTAATCTTTTTTTTTTTTTAAAAAAAGCGAACTGCTCTAAATCGCCAGCCCCGTCGTGATCACAGCGCCTTTGCGCTCGAGGACCTGCTTTCCCGCACAGCTTAGAGTAAAATGGCGGTCCTTCGCGCAGCTCTGCTCCCTGCGGGAGCATATACAGGAATACTACCCGCACCGGGCTACTATCGCCGCCTCGTGGAAGGCGCGGTCATCACATGAAGCTCTCCCATAGCGTTATGGAGAAGTTTCGTGGCCAGAAAAACATTGAAAGACTCTGACTCAGACATGAAATAAAATGGCACGCCCCTTATATCTCAGCTTGTCCTAAATCGAGTTTGTCCTCCATAAACTTTGAGTTGAATAGAAGGTTGTGTTGAGTGTATCAGTTTTCAAACTGAAATTGCGGCCTCTAAAAAATTCGCTGCATATGTCCCAGTAAACATTTCAGCTGCCCACTTAAGAAAAATATAATTTAGATAAAGCGCACCCTGCACCACTTGTGGCCTTAAAAGTGGATCATAACTGTGCAATTAATTCAAAGGTGGGCGAATTCGTCATGTAGACCATTCTGTTAAAATCTTCAAGCTTTGCGAATTTTAGACAGGCCACAAATACTAAGTTGTAGTTTCTAGGCGACAGGCTTTGGAATTCATTTATATGAATCGGAAATTATTTGTTATCATGAATTGCGATTCCTTTCGCATGGTAAAATGACCAGCCCCTGTAGGCCTAATATGTAAAATAGCAAATAACAGGCCTTTTCAGAAGAATAGTTTACCCTGTTAGGTACACTCACTTTCTTGTTCAGAATTTCGCTTAATTGCTCGATGAATTCCTACCTGTACTGTAATGCAAATAGTCATAACATACGTGAACAGTCGAAGATTGTCTTCTATATCGCACTGTTGGTACAAAGTTTGCCCTGTTTAAAAAACATAATTTTTCCTTATCCCACAGTGTTGCCATTTGAAGCCCTCTATTGTCCTTATTTGCTGCCGCGGTGCACAATACCAGGCGTTGTACGAATACTCACAAATTCTCAAAAATAGATTTTTTGGGTAAAAATATGCTGTTACAGAATGGTGCTACCAGTTTTGGCGGACATTGGAATGGCGGTGAATGGTCTTAAGCAGTAGGGTATTTAACTAATTTCTGATAAATAACTTCTTATCTATCACACATGGACACATGGTGGAAATTACAGATTTGTAGCCGGTCATGAGTAATACCCATACAAATCTTTAGAATTTCGAAAACGCGATTACCCTCGCCGTTGTTGTTCGCCAAATTATGTCGGCATCGTGCAAAAATACAAGTGCTTTTGAAAGCATGCAGGCAAAGCAACCCCTAAGTGCACATAACTAGTCGAAAAATCCAAATTTTGTCGAGCCACAGCGCCGAGAGTAATCCCGGTTTTGAAAATCTATAAACTGATATGGCTTTTACTGATGACCGGCCACAAATCTCTATTTGCAACTAGGCGGCTAACTCTACTAGTTAAAAAGTTCGTTATTAAGAATCGGTTGACCAGCCAACTGCATAAGACGATTCACCTGTTTTCTGGTGTCGGCCAACACTAAGCAAAAGCCACATTTATATCTCAAAGAGCCTATTTTCGAAACTTTTGTAACGTGTTCGCTGAAACACAGTATATCTGTGCAAGAAAAAGAAAGAGCAAGAGACATGGGCACATCTTTTTAGTGTCGAAATATGTCGCACGCTTCAGTACATTATGTGGTGATTTAGCCACTTATGATCACCTATTGTGGAATTGTAAAGAGGAGCCGCCCCCGAAATCTCTAATACAGGTTCCTACTCTCGAGCAGTGGGAGGCCGTGTTGGTCAGCTCAGACTTGGGAGTTCAAACCCGGGTCATTGAATGGGCTACCCAGGTCGCTCTCAGCCGTGGACTGATAGCCACCTAGCACGGATCGTCTGCATTCTGCCTTTTCTGACGAATTAAATGTTTTCCAATCCAAAATCAGTATTAGGTGAGGCCTGAGTGCCCACATAACCTAGGTGCCATGATCACCAAGGAAACAAAAAAAAGCCCACCTTTTTATCGAAAGAACTACATGTTGAAATTCTGTGCCTATATAACTTAAACCACGCCTGAAAGCCTGTTCCTGCGCACCAAAAGTATGCATGCATTTATAGGCTGTTATATTGGACACAATTGGAAGTAACATGCAGTGAATGTGACTCAAAAGCCCTCTAAAAAGGCGCTACGCTTCGTGATAAATTTTACACACTTCAAGCTTATGCATCACGAACTGCTATAATGTAGCAGGATATAAATTACACATCCGTTAGTAATAAGAGTTACAGCGAATATTTGGCATCACATGAAGCTACGCGGATTTCAAAGGACCAATTAATACATCCATCGCTGAAACTTACGGCTAAAAGGTCCACAAGTAGTTATGTTTGATAGCGCTAATGCCTTGGACATATGGTGGGCGTTCATAATTTTTGAGCACGTGGTTATATGTTTTTTTTTCCTCGTAACTAATGCACTCAAGTTAGAGTTTGGTTTAAAGGACACCGATCTTGCAAGTAGCCTAACCTCATTCCGGGCGTCAGCGTGGTGCTCGCGTAAACATTGTCTTGTTCAGAAGCTTTGGGTAGCGTAACTGCTATTCGACTCCGCATAAGAACTTTTACCAGCGCCTGTGGTATAGCAGACACGCCACTGGACCCAGTTCCGGCATGCAGTGCGTGAGAACAGCGCTGTTTTTTATGTCGCAGACTACATCAGCTCACAATAACTGGCAGTGTTTCTATGAAGGTAGCTAAAGAGCGTTAGAAGATAATTAATTTCGTGCAATGTTCTAAGCTAGAATATATTTCAACTTATTGATAGCGTGTGCAAGGCAGTCATTGTGTGAAATCAGATGTGACATGTTATTCTTGTGCTTCTGTTTAAGCACAGATCGCTCGTGAGTCTCAGTGCGTCAGAGCTTTAAATGCTAACAAACCACTGGTTCAAATGACATCTTTGCGTTCTCGCCATTGTTTAAACGACACTGTTTATATTCGGCTAAACCTGGAAACTCCCAGTGTGACGGGAGCTCCTTGCTGAAATTTAATCATATTCGGACAAAATGTTGCTTTATGTAGGGTTTGCTAAACTATGAACGCTTCAGAAATGGACAGTCGAAGTGCGCAGTACTGAGCGAAGAGGGCCTTGCCGTGCTATTGACGGCCTCTAAGTGTCCAGAGCCTTCGCAAGCCGCAAAATTGCTTTATCTGTGGCCTGTATATTCTTTTGCCACGGGCACTGGTCTGACTACTTTGAAATGCGCACCATTATTTATTCTTCGACTCGGTTCCGCTCTCTTCTTGAGTTGAACTAGGCAAAATGCATGTTATTAATGTTAACAGTTCCTTCTTTCTTATTTAATTTAAACCCAGGAAAATAAAGCTTGCAGCGAATTTTACGTGTGATTACGAACTGATTTACTAAATTCGCTCTTCTTCGCTGCGGAGAATTTTTAAGGGGTTAAAAATGGGCACTGCTTGTCTCGTCGATACAGAAAAGATCGGCTTGATTACTTCAAGTTTCTCATGGATTAGCGTGCAGGCGTATGAGAACGAGTACCTTCCTCCACTACACCCTTCTGATTTTGCATTTTATGGATGTTTGTCCACGTTTCTAAAACATAACGTACAAACGTTTGGGTGGTGAACAGCACGCAAAGCATGAGAAGAAAGCTAGACAACAGGCAGGAGCGCTCGTGCCAGTTTTCGTGTGTTGGCTAGCATTGTCCTGTATTTTTTTTTCAGTTTTACACCAGCCACGCTTGACGTTCATCCAAGTAACCCAGCCTGAAATTCTTACATATGTTTCTGGAGAGTAAACGACGACGTTTAGAAGTACCTGTACCTGAATTTTCAGCTTGTAAATGACAAGAATGTACCATGGAATCTGATCTCTTTCTTCTAGGTGTCGTCGCATTTGACGAGATCAATGTCAGGTAGAGTGTCTGTTCCGGCAATCGGGCATATGACCTAAAGGAAGACGATCTTAGGAGAACACAACAGGCCTTCTGAGTGCGTCAAAGGCGACAAGTGTTGTTTTTTCCTTTCGAGCTCTTCGTCGAAAGCAGATCGCTAACTATCGACACACGGTGTCCCTGTGGGTCTCCCTCAGAGTCAATATTAACAAAGACTGGTGCTTTGTTTCTGTACTGTGCGAGGTTTAATTCCACTGCTCATGTTTTGTTCTTGTTCCTGCCCATCAGCCTTTTGCACTTTTATTTTTTATTTACTGGAACACAACACCCTGATGTTATCGATTGCATTTTGAGGAACGCGCCCCTCCTGCAACGACTTTGTTCTGCAAGGTACAGGGTGAGCAAAATAAATAAAAAATAAAAAAATTAAGAGTAGTTCAACTAAGTAGACGCGCGAAAGAATGTGTTTAGCCTGATTAGCTGATGGTTTTGCTTGACGGGCTGGTCGGCACCTCTGGCGATGATGTTAGACTCAGGTTGAGGTCTAGTCGAGATTAAGCTGATCAGATATTTTTGCACCTATTTGGAACTGGACGAAGACGACGATGTGCAATGCAATGCGCGACAGAGCGTGCAGTTTAAAACGAGGAGTCATCGGCTGCGGCGATAGCGCAGTGCTCTCGTGCAGTGCCCAGCGAAGCTCATCTGTTTGCTCTGCCGCGGGCTCGAATCCCAGTCGCGCCATTATATTTATTTATTCAATTTCAAGGCTTCAGCGATGGCCAGGCTTTTGCACCTTTGGTCGTGAAGTGAAGCCTTCGCTCTAATAAAGAATGCTTCATACATTTTACAAATCCTGGTGCAATTGTTAAGCCTCTTACGTCCTGCAATTCACCACATAACCGGTCAGCGTTGACCGCTTTGGGAAACTGCCTAATGCGATGAGGTACCGTATCCAATATTGATGGCAGCACCATTGCACCAATATTTTGGCTTCTATTTTATGCGTCAGTGATTACAAGAAAAATCCCGGAATTTATTATTCCATCATGCGGATATCCACTATTGGTCTAATCGTTTGAATGACCCTTCTCATATCTTCAAATGAATCAGAAATAATCTTTGTTAAAGTCGTAACATTTGTGTCAAGTGACAAATCGAAGTGGCTTAGCGTGGTTAGGGTTGTAACATTTATCACTTTGAGCTTGTATTGCAGCTCCAGAAGGCGCAGGAGCACCCCACCACGTCCGCCACACTGCCTTTAAACTACGAACGATAGCAGTCAGGTCTTCTATCGGTGGGAAAGATAAGAAAATCCAGCACAAATCCAATCTCACTTCAAAAGTAGCTCGTGCAGCTGCCCGTGGGGGTAATTCATCATCAATGTATTTGGTTTAAAGAACAGTGAGGAACGTACTTGCAAGTTTTTTGTTTTGTTTGGTTGCACTAATAAGACAAGAAAGATTGAATCTGCAACCTTTCATCCCAATGTTTTAGTCCTTTTGCTGAAATCAGTGCAGCTGTCACGGAAATTTATTCTAGTGAAGGATACTGCAAAAAGCAGCATGATATTTCAGCTCACTATTCTGAAAACGACTTCCAAGCGCTGAAGTACGAGGGCTTGTTGCATCGTACCCGCTGCACGCAAAAAGGAACATTACGAAAACGGAGTCAAGTTTGATTTGCCACGAAGGCTACAGATGGTTTTTGGCAATTGCTTTCCGTAGAACTGTTCCCCTTTTTGAAGGCTTCCACAAATCAGGTTTTTGATATTTTCTCAGTACAAAGTTAAGCAAAGTTCCCCGCAAGCTAAATTAGAATGGCGTTGCTCATCAACGTGAATGCTTTTGTAATGTTTTGCCGTCTGACATGTTTGAGGTCTGATTTCTATTACAGAGATCTTAGCGGCGTCGCAAGACATTTCGCAGCAGATAGCGGGAGACCAACAGTGCAGCACATCCTGTTTATTTATCTGATGCTGTCTATAAACAACCTCGTACGCCGTCCCAAACGAGCTCCAGTTGGGGGTAAAACAGCAGAGCTACTGCTCAAGCTGCAGGAACTCTTAAAATATCCACAGCATAAGTAAAATGATATAAAATAACCAATTGCGCCATCTAAACGTAGGAACAAGATTAGAATTTAGCACGAATTTTTTATTTATAATTACCTGTTCGTTGTTCAATTTTATGTGGCATCAGGAGCAAAAATGTATTTATAGCCTTAATGTGCCGGAGAATCAATAATTTGTCTTTGGTGCTTGAAATTTTAGAAATCCGGCCATATAATCTTAAGTCCAGCGAGGCTCTCCTGATTGAAGAAAACAGTACAAATTCCAGGTCGAGTCCATGGCTGTACATTGTTTGATTTTCTATTTGGAGCTGTCCGAATGTCCGGAGAAAATGGCGATATAAGGTAGCCCATTGCGGCCAAAGTCTGATTTCTTGAATGCTGTGCCTGATATGTTGTTAATGCGTTTGCCGATGTTAGATGTACCAGCTAGTGCAAAATGTTTCCTGTTCCTCGCTAATTCCAAGCTATCGATGTGGCATAAACCTGCTGAATGTCACTGAGGATCACACTGAACAGTACTGAGTGCTAAAAATTACTTGTGTTACTGCTTATATATACTGTAACTGTGGAGACTATCTTGCTTAGCAGCCTCCTAGCACAGCTAGTTTCGTATGTACTTGTATTTTGCGCTTTCTTGCAGCCATAGCGGAACTGATTTATTTATTTCTAAAATACCGCCTCCACTCTTCACTTAGCTTCTGTACTGTTTGTTCGAAATGCTAATCCCGTGGAGGGAAAACGTCGCTGCGCTTACATCTGCAATGCTGACCCTGTATGGCTGATAGCCCTGCATGTGCCATCTGCGGGTATGACGAGACTATATCCCACATTCTTTGTGACTGCATTACCTATAGTGCCGAAAGGAAGTCGCTCTGCCTTGCGCTGGAGCATCTACGTCCACGCCCAGTGGGAGAAATGAAGATTTTTGGACACTGGCCCCGCGATCGTCGGCGGTAAGGCAGTGCTCCGCTTCTTACGAAGTTCTGGCCTACATGATAGGCTGTGACTTTTATGAATGCGACTGCCCTTCATAGTGACGCTCCGCTCTCTTTCATTTTTATCGCCTCACTCCTTTTTCCCCTGTGAAGGGTAGCAAACCGGTTTTTCTTCCGGTTAACCTCCCTTCCTTTCCTCTTCCTCCTCCTCCTGCTCCTGATGCTCTGCCTTTCGCTATTGCTTTTGTTTTCAGACAGGTAGTCGTAGAACATATGAATAACATGTTCATTTTGTACGAGACATTGATGTTTTATGTTCTCTGCTTGTAAACCCTTTGACAAGAGTTGAGAGCCCAGGTTATTTGCTTCTGAGCCATGCCATGTGGCTTTTAGTGCATTTTCAGTGATAAAAATCTCCTGGCGGGAAAAAGATTTTTGCGCCTCCGGCAGGTTGGATGCCCACGAATGCTGCAGGAGCCTCTCTGCACTGCTTAGCAGTAAATGTCCATGGCCCTAAATTTCTGGAAAAGGCTGTGCACTGCCGAACACGGCCACCGCAAGTCACGAAAATATTTTAAATTGCATGTGGCAATTTAGAATAGTGGTATATAACTGACCCGTGGTGAAAATTCGAGTTCCGTTTTCGATCTTTTCCCAAATATGCCTTTGTTCCCCAAAAAGAAAAAAAAACATAAACCACAGATCAGCGTTTTCCGATGGGCATCGGGACAGTTAGCACTGCCGCTAGTTCACGAGCAGCGGGAGCGTGCAGGGAAGTTAGCAATGGCTTAAGTTCACAAATAAATCCACTGCGATGCCATGGTGCAGCGAATCGCAACATCCATGGGGACATTTTGATGCGTTAGTCGACAACATTTGTAGACTCTAAACCGTGCATTTAAATGCTCGAGTAAAATTCTTTTCGGCATAGAGATCAACATGATGTAATGTCCCGCATCCTTGTGCTGAATGTGCTATAACTTCATAGCTGTGGAATAAAGACTGCTTCACAAGACTAACGAATGTTTTAAATATGTCAATAAGCATGACAGGTCTTTCAACGCAGCAGTCACAGATGATCGCACGTATGAAGTCAGTCATCGCATCGCCGCCAGCGCTGTTTCCGTTCATAAGCGTCAATCAAGATTGAAAAATGTAACTGTAAATAAGCCAGGAACTCCACTTTAATGTTGCATAATGATTAAAGCCCCATAATAATAGCACATAAGAGAAAGGAAGTTTTTCGAGTACAACCTCACCCTAAGCCTCAGGCACCGACGGTGACGATCTTATTGGCGGCTTTTGTCCCCAAGCCAAATCTCGGTAGAAGTGCCATGTCCGTTAGGAATATCGAAGGATTCATCAACGACGTTGCTTTTTAACGGCACATAGTTCTCAATACGTAAGCGTTTTAGTAGTTTGCCTTCATAAACTTTCAGATGACGCTGCAAGAACCAAAACGTCAGAGTGGTCGCTTAACAATAAGCAATTATTCATTGCCATCTATAAGAGCGCAGCGACCGGCTAAAAAGAAAGCTACACATTTTGTTAAAAGCTAAGTGCAGTTTTAATGGATTTAATGTTCAGCGCTGGAATTTTTTCCGGATATTGGCTCAAGCCTGAAACCGCCGGTTTTAGCACAGTTATGCGACCGTTACCGCAGGTTTACCACATTTTTCCACCTTAAGCACCCGGGTGTTAACACAGTTTTAACATTAGTGTTTTCCTGTTATTGTTTCAAGCCTGCAGCCACCGCTGTGCTTAGCCTTCTTGGTTAACTTATGAATTCAGCTCATCGTTTTTGTGTTCTGACTGCGTTAACTCGTAGGATCACTGACGCCACAGTTCCCCAGCAAATAAAGTTTATACTCAGTATTCGCCTGCTACTACATGAGTTCCTCTATCCGCCTTTTATTAGCGACATTTTTGAACCTATGCGAAGGAAAATGACACTGTACACGGCGCTCAATACGTAACCGCGGCCGTGCGGAATACACGGTGAGGTCGAAGTTTCCCTTACTGGACATTTCACAATTCGCGATTGTTATTGTGCATAAGTTTTCATGTTTTAATTTTGATTTAAACCACCATTAATTTTTGAAACCAACGCTAGTCTTCATTATAACAGAATAAATGTGGAGAAGACTGAAAAACATTGAGAGCATAAGATTTGTTTGCATGGCTTGTTTGGGAGTGGCAAAAAGACTTTTAAAAGTAAAAACAGCTTTGGTAAGTCACGGGAGGCGTTTGCGTTAAGCATTTGTTGCAGAGAAATATCACTCATTTTTGTTTGCTAACAGCCAGAATTCTTTCTTACCTGAGTTAACGTAGCTGTGGCGGAATATATTGCAGTTCTCGCAGTCAATGTATACAGCAGTAAGGTTGAATTCGGCGCTGGGATCTTTGGGCGAACATACACGTATTTAGTTCAGTACAAAACTATGACTATAGCATGACATCTGTTCAAGTTCGCTTTATAAACTCCCAGCTCCCGCCCATCATCTGTTAAAAAGAGTGACTTTTGTATACAAACATAGGATTTGTGTTTCCCTACGAAACAGCCCTTCAAGTTTCATAGTCTTGTGGTATACTTAATGTCGACAAGAATGTCTTCATTTCCGCCTCATATTTTGGTGACACTGGTAAGTGGGGTTATACGTTCTGTTTCTGCACGGGGGTTATGAGAAGCCCCGCACAGGAGCATCCCAAAATAATTTCCATCATCTGACACTTTACAGCTGACGGGACGCGTTTAAATTCCACCTACATCGAAAAGTTAATGCCGAGATTGAGTTTTGATCCAGCAATGAGGAGGCACAACACCCCTTCGGGACCCCCCAGCTCAGAACCACTCAGAACAGAAAGTAGACCAGTTCCACCGATACAGAAACCCTTTATAGGGCTGACTCCATCGCATGGCCATAGCTCCAGATTCTCACGTACCCTCACATTTTTAATAAGCAACTTTTCTTCACAGTGCGATGCCCCAAATGCTGTCTGTAATGCAACAATCAAAACGCGATATCCTATCACTCTGTGTCGGAGTCGCCGAGCCCACCAGGAAACCAAACACCCATCTCCTATCCTGGCAGCCTTTCTTTTCTAACTCTGACCCGAGCGGCCAGCAGTCGCTGATTGATGCAACCGCGCTGGCTGAAGCGGAACGCTTCAGTCATCGCAGTTCCTGAGTGAGGACACGGCCCGTCATGGATGGCTATAGCTAGCAATAAATTAATGTTTTTACCACCACCAAACTGGAAAGTACGCATAGTTGCGCACTCCGTTTTATACTGTCTAATTATGAAAGCCACCCGAGAGGTACCTCTTCTAGCTCATCGTGAAGTGTTTTCTTTCTGTTTATCCTATACAAAGTTTCACAGTTTAACTCTATCTTTTTAGTGTGAAATGTCTAACATGACGATCCAAAGCATCATCGCGCGTTAGTCAACCTCACAAGATAGAAATTATATTGATACATGCCACTGTAGAAGAAGTAGAAGCACCTGCATTCGTAGAGGAAGTAGCTCGGACCACTTATGGACCACCGCAGCTTTCCGTCGCTACAACGGAGGTTCTCCTTCACGTTGCACGTTACGTATGGTGGAGTAGTGCAGGGTACGCTTCCCAACCACCGCACTCCGTACAGCATCACTACGGAGCTCACACCTGTTCACCAGCAACCCAGCTGCCGTATCCGCGGAGAGTCGCCTGGATATGAGCCCCTTCCCATCCCACAAGAACGACGCAGCCTCGGCCGCCGACTCCAACTGACATGGCCACTGACACCAGTTCCCCGGCGCAGATCCAGACTAGTCCGTCGACTACAGCTGCCATGAACACTTACACTCGGCCCCTTGCGCCGATCCGTTGCCACCCACCGCGAACACCACCATCTTCTCACGGCGACATTTTCGAAGACGCTGAGAATTGGCTGGAAACTTTCGAGCGGGTCGCTCGATAAACGCCTGGAGCGACGAGCGGAAGCTCAATAATTTACTCTCTGCTCTGGAAGAGTCTGCCCGGACGTGGTTTGAAAACTACGAGTCTCCCACCTGGGAGACGTTTTGCCAGAATCTCCTGGCCACATTCCCCAACGCCGACCGCCGGGAGAAGGCCGAAGCGGCGCTGCACTCCCGAAATCAGCGCACGAACGAAAGAGTGCGCGTGTATATCGAAGACATGGCCCGTCTTTTCAAGCGCGCTGACTGCAACATGACGGATGACAAGAAGCTTCGCCATCCAGTGAGTGGGGTTAAGCAGGAGCAGTTCGCGGGCCTCGTGCACAGCGCACCTCGTACTCTGGCGGAATTTCTTACGGAGGAGACAACCATGGGGACGACACTCCAACAACGGGCCCGCTATTATTATCGGAGCATCCACACAATGGTGCCCGAATACTATTGTTCGTGCCTCGGCGGCAGTGCAGACACCTTGCGCGAGCTGATTCGCTCAGTTGTCAGGGAAGAACTCCAATGGATCCGTCCGTCCTAGGTTGCGCCTGCGCCGCTGGCAGCGCTCACCGAAGTCGTCAGGGAGGAGGTGCGGCAGGTTACGCGGGCACCTCCTGTCCCCAAGCGCCGCCCCGGTTCGATGACGGACCGACGTACGCATCCATTGTACGTCGCAGGGCTCGCTACGGTCCCACTACTCCGACGCCTGTCATGAGCAACATCGGCACAAGTCACGCAACCGCACCTGGCTACGGTATTACCCCGACATCTCCCGTGAGTAGCATCGCCCCCATATTATGCAACCGCGCCAGCTACAGCTGGGCCACGCCCTCGGAAGTCGGATTTGTGGATTTGTGGACCGTAGGCCTCTCTGCTACCATTGTGGGGAGCCCGGTGATCTCTACCGAGCTTGTCCGTACCACCAAGTGCGTCTTCGCGGATTCCTTCTCGACGCACCTTGTCCTCAGAATGGCGAGCGACAGCATGAGACTGCGGAACATCTTTGGGCATGTCAGAACTCTGTATACTCTGAAAGGCGAGAGTCCCGTTCTCCTTCGCCTCTCCATCGCGCTTCCAGCCCCAGCCTCCGGAGTACCTCTGCTGACCGCCGCTCGCAGAGCCCGCGTCGGGAAAACTAACACCAGTGACCTCAGGGGGAAAGGCGGCTGACGTTGAGACGTGTCAAGATCTTTCATCGCGATACCCTCGAGCCGACTATGCATGGACAGAGATAAACAGCGACAGTATCCGATACGCTGCATTCGATTTGCGTGTGACATTTGATGGCACTGAGATTACTGCGCTGATCGAACCGGTGCTGATTATTCTGTTATAAGTCGTGCCTTTGCCGTAGAAATTTAAAAGGTTCTGACACCATGGACGGAGACCCACATTCGCACCGCTGGTGGCCACCTAATTCTTCCTGTGGGCAAGGGCACGGCTAGAGTCGGCAGTCATGGTTTCACGTACGTTGGGGAATTTGTCGGCCTTCCCGAGTGTTCCAGAGACTTGATTCTGGGGTCGACTTGCTGCAGGCAAACGGCGCTGTGGTTGACTTTCAGGACGCACGCGCCCCGTTCTCGACCAAACAGGCCGAGACCTGATTTGATTCCCGAGATCCTTGCAGCAACGTTTTGCGCATTGTCGAGAATGACGTCATGGTGCCGCCGTGGTGCAGTGTCCTGGTGCTCGTGCGGAACCATTTCGCGACTACGAGGGTCTGGTGGACGACCATACTCCACTGCTGCTACCGCAGGGACTTGCAGTTGCAAGAGGTCTCGTCCAGCTACGTGACGGCCGTACCCACGTCCTCCTGACCATCTTTTACAACGAAAATCAGCACCTCGTCAAAGGCGCGGCTATTGCGTTCCTCTACGACGTTGCTGAAGTCCCAGGTTTGTGCACCTTGGTAGCAACCACTCCAGACAATGCTTGCGACACCACGTTCTTCAGTCAGTCAAAATAAATCTGGCCCTGTTATCGGTTCAGAATGATCTTCTGTCGGACCTCTTGGCAGACTTTGTGGACTGTTTCACTACGTGCTCGAAGGTTGGTAGAGCTCCACTCGCCAAACACCGTATCATCACTGATGAGACTACGTAACCCGTCTGCCAGCGCCCATGTTGTGTTGCCCCGATGGAGCGAGAAGCCATTCAGAATCAGGTCGCCGAAATGCTTGCAGACGATGTCATTTAGCTGTCCTCCAGCCCATGGGCATCGCCTTGGTTCTTGTAAAAAAAGGGACCATACTCTGCTTTTCTGTGTTGAATACCGAAAACTTAATACCGTGGAAAAAAAGGGCGTTTACCCGCTGCCCAGGATAAATGATCCGCTCGGCCGATTGCGGGACGCCC
This sequence comes from Amblyomma americanum, assembly GCA_030143305.2. Classification (NCBI taxonomy): domain Eukaryota; kingdom Metazoa; phylum Arthropoda; class Arachnida; order Ixodida; family Ixodidae; genus Amblyomma; species Amblyomma americanum. The sequence continues at coordinate 38,652 of JARKHS020014688.1, forward strand.
GATACTTTTCGTCATTAGATCTTAAAAGCGGGTACTAGCAAATCGAAGTGGACGAGAGAGACCGGGGGAAGACGGCCATCGTGACGCCCGATTGACTCTATGAGTTTAAGGTGCTCCCGCTCCCATTTTGTCTGTGCTCAGCGCCGGCCACGTTCCAAAGCACGATGGACACCGTTCTCTCCGGCTTTAAGTGGCAGTCCTGCCTGGTTTACCTGGACGATGTCGTTGTATTTTCGACCACTTTTGGTCAACACTTGGGGCGGTTGCGCATCGTGCTACAAGCGCTCAAATCTGCTCAACTCACGATTAAAGCCATGAAATGATTTTGTTTTGAGGAACTTCGCTTTCTCGGTGCGTTCTTAGCGCTGCCGTCTCAGGTTTGGCACGCCCGACTGTCAAGAAGGCCGTGCGCCGGTTTTTGGGCCTGTGCTCCTATTATAGGCGCTTTGCTCAAGATTTCTCGAGAATCGTTGAACCGTTAAACTCACTGACTCGCGACGACACGCCCTTACTGTGGGGAAGCGATCAAGAGGATGCATTTGTCGAGCTTCGCAGTCTTCTACAAAGTTGTCCGATACTCGGCAATTTAATGAACACGGTGCCAAGGACATCCACACTGATGCTAATAATGTTGCCCTTGGTGGGGTACTGATCCAGTAGCAAGACGGTGCAGAGCGGGTCATCAGTTCAGCCATCCGAACTCTTACGTGCTCCGAGACAAATTACTCTACAACGGAGTAAAAATGCCTTGCAATTGATGGGCCATCAGCAAGTTCAGACAGTACCTCCATGGGCGACCCTTCTTTGTGGTAAGCGACAACCACTCCTTAAGCTGGCTGGCGAGCCTCAAAGACCCCTCAGTACGCTTGGGTAGCTGGAGCTTACGCTTGCAAGAATACGACCTAAAAATCGTCTACAAGTCGATCTGTAAGCATCAGGATACGGACTGTTTTCGCGCGCGCCTATCGCAATCGCTACCGAAGAACCCGCCGATGATTTACCTTTCCTGGTCGATGTTAGTACCACCCAAATGGCATAGCTTCAGCGTGCGGGCTCGTAGTTCGCGCCACTCATCGATTACTTCGAAGGTATCGACGCTCGGATCCAGCGTGATTTCCGTCGTGGGCTCTACACCTTCACTTTACAATCTTGTGTACTCTACAAGGGGAGCTTTGCCAGCAACAAAGAAGCGTTCCTGCTTGTCGTACCACCACAGTTGCGGCCCGAGATTTTGAGCGTCTGTCGTGACGCACCCTCCGCCGGCCATTTTGGAGTGAGTCGTACACTCGCGCGGTTTAAACAAAAGTATTATTGGCCCAGATTACTCTCATCGGTGCTGGCCTACGTAAAAACATGCCCTGACTGCCAAAGTCGGAAGTCTCTTCTGTTGAAACCAGCCGGATTTATTCACGGCGTGGATCCCCCAAAGACCCCCTTTTCACCAAGTGGGAATGGACATTTTTTATGCTTTTCCGACGTCTTCGTCTGCCTGGAAAGCATTGGATTGTCGTTGCGACCGACTACATGACAAGGTACGCTGAGACCACGTCCCTTGTCAAAGGCACTGCTGCTGAAATGGCGTAGTTTTTCGTCCACAACATTGTCCTGCGGCATGGAGCCCCTGCCGTTGTTATTACTGACCGGGCGAATGCTTTCACTGCCCGCTTAACCCAGTACGTGATGACTCTGACGCTCAGCGGCCATCGACGTGCTACGGCCTATCACCCACTGACAAATGGGTTGGTAGAGCGAGGGCAAGCTGCCCCTGAGCAGCTTTTTTCCTTGTATCCCCCACAACCATTGTATCTCCTTGTTTGTGGAAATAAACATAACTCAACTCAACTCAACCGCATATAGCCGACATGCTTTCTATGTATGTTGACGTCGAGCATCGAACCTGGGACACCATTCTGCCGTACGTAACGTTTACGTACAACACCGTCCTGCAGGAGACAACCCGACAGACCCCCTTTCAACTTGTCTTCGGTCGGCAAGTGACCACTCTGTTGTACGCTGTGTTGCCTGTAGTCCCATACTGCGTCTCTGACGCTGACCTCGACGTAGATACGTTCGTTCAGCTTGCTGAGGAAGCGCGGCAATTGGCATGCCTGCGAATTAATTGTCAACAGGAGACTGACGCGGCTAGGTACAACATCCGACGCCGCTTCGTTAGTTACGCGCCCGACGACTTGGTGTGGGTTTGTACACCTGTTCGTCGCCGAAGGCCTTTGTGAAAAGTTGCTGCGCAGATACTTTGGCCCTTACGAAGTAGTGCGCTACATCAGTGATGTGACATATGCAGTTACTCCCGTCAAAGCGGCTTGCTCATCGCGCCGGTCGCACCGTACTGCAGTCGTGCACATTGTTCGCATGAAGCCTTTCTACGACAGAGAACCTGACTGAACCGCGGATCACTGCAGCTGTGTTTTCGCTGACTTTACCCTCTTCACCGCATCGTGTCGATGCTGCAGAAGAGGGGGCAGTGATACTTGCCACTGTAGAAGAAGTAGAAGCGCCTCTATTTGTAGAGGAAGAACTTTGTTCCCTCTCACTCGTGCGCTCGGACCAATTAGGGACCACAGTAGTTTTGAGTCCTTGCTCCGGAGGTTCTCCTTCACGTTGCACGTTACAATATCAAGTAGAACTAAATGTTTTCATAATTGTTTAATATCCAGCGCATCTAGCAGTTAAAACCACGTTCTATGTGTCATTACCGAAATCACTGAAGACATTGCTTTTCGCGCTGCCGAAGAATCTTGTTTTGCAGCAACCTCTATGAATACAATGTTGCTGTTGCTCTCTTTTGTGATGGTTTAACCGAAACACTTTTCTTTGCCTTTCCGTTCAGCACTATTTGATTTAAAATAGATGTTGGTGTTGCTGCTGGTTTTGAGCTGACAGAAATGTCGTCGTGCGCACTTGAATACCGTTCTTGTTTAAATGCCGATTTAGTTCTGCAATGTCATTTTTGCTGTTATGTTTAAGCCCCTCCCTCCTTCATTCCCCTTGGGCCATGATTATAAATAAAGTACACAGAAAACCCTCAATGGGAATAGCGTGGTCCTAGCATTGTATCCTAAAACATAGCAGCCTAAGTTCTGTCTCTGAACGAGACCATTCTTCTTTGGTCCAGTAACAACGACTTGTGTCGGTGACTCCTACTTGCGTAAGTATATTGCTGAAAAAAAGGGTGCGTCATTTTTATTTGTCACCAGACTGAATTTATGCTCCTTATGAGGTATACTGTATCAGGCGCTATTGCTGCAAATCTGGTAGATCTGGTACTTCGAAGACGTGCCGCAAAGTAGATCGACTATGAACTGGCAGCAGGTGTTGTTGACTCCAAGCTTGCTTTCGGGCACCCAGTAGCTGCATCTTTGCCCTGAATGCAAACGACATTTTTAGTGACATTCGTCTGTGTTTGCAGGAAGCACGTCAGTCAAAATATAAGAAAACGTAATTCTGGGGATAACGGCGTAAATCTTAGGGGGATGTTTAGCAAACAGCTGTTTCTCAGTAAAGGGTAAACAACAATGTAGCACTCCAAATACTCGTGTCGTGGTTAGCATGCCGTTATGACTTTTGGGGCGGAGGAGGCAAGCCATTGTCTTTTAGAGTCATTTGCGACGGTGTTTATGGTGTTTCATTTAATGAATGGTACAAGATTTGTCAAGAGTGCCTAGGTCACAGGATACTCTATGAGCTGTTGTAATGGGGAAATTTACGACACCCTGCCCCAGGAGCTCCAAAATTTCTTGAATGTGCGGAGGACTCATCCATATTTATAAGGTTTTTGATATCTTCGCAGGCTTCGTTAATGTGCGACTTTACTAATCGAAATCTATACTGATAAAAAGGGCGATAACCTTATTGGCTTGTCATCCGCTTTGCTCGCTAGAATCATGCGCACATTAGGCAGACGCTCTTCCGCTACGTACCTGCTGCGTCCTCTCCTTATCGAAACGCGTGAAATCTTATACTGTGATCAGTTTCAAAAGAAACATGGCCGTGACCTTTTAGGCATTCTGCCAAATATTTTTCTTCAAAGAAATATATAGAATTGTGTCGCCAGAACGTACAAGTCGCGAGCATTTGCTGCGCACCTTTCCACACACACGTGCGTCGCTGGCGCGATGAGCTGTAGCTTGTAATATGTTTTCCAAAAAGAAAGTGAACTGTGTTTCGATTTGTTTTTTAATGGTAATTAAGTTAACCAGAGTTTATAGCAAGTTATCCTTAATTCAAGGTTGCCTGGGTTATGATGTAGACTGCACGGTCGAACACAGATGATGCAGTTGCAAATTGTACATAGTTTTCATTCATGCTTATAGAGGTTTATTAGCCTTTTGTATTACTGTACGAAGAGCTTTTTCAACCTGGTTATCAAGCGATATGCAAAGTCCTAGCAGTCCTCCGAGCCGGCTGAAAGATAGCTAACTTCGATACCCGCCTGCAACGCAAAAACTGCCCAAAGTTTTCATGACTCACAACGCTTAATCTAGAAGCGATAGAACCAATTTGCCCTATGCTGCTTATTTATTGTGTAAGCAAGAGTGTGCCTAAGCAGGTTTACAGCTCTTAAGCATCCAGAACTGATCATAGGTTGCTAGTGTTTGTCGCCGAGTAAACAAAACATTCCTGATAAATTTCAAAGTACTTCACACAGCTGTAAATAAGACTACTAAGGACGAAGTAGCCGAATATAGTGAGTTTTACCCAAAGTATGGGTTCTCTGGGAATTTAATATAATTATGTAAGTAAAAGAAATTTCGTCGTTAGTGGTTAGGTCAGCTTTTTCGGAAGTCTCCTTTTATGTCTTTGGCCGGAGGGCCTGCGCTACGTCATCGATTTGCTGCTTCAGGCATCTTTACTGTTATCCTACGTTGCAGGCACCAATTATACTTATCGGGAGTGGATTATAATTTATTTTCACTGGTGAGAAAGTGACATCTACAGAATACTTTATGCAACGAGCCATTTTTGGAGCGCGACTCTTTTAGCAGATACCTTTCTTGTTTTTATTATTTAGCGGGGTGTATTCAACAAATGAATGCTTACTGAATTAAACAGGAGGTAACATGGCGCGCCGGTCGAAGTGGAAACATTCTTCAAGCGTTACTTTTACAGCGATGAGATAAGTTTCTGTTAAATTTTCTTTTAGGCACAGACTTAAATTCTTTAGTGTTTATGGTAGGGAACTTTATAAGCTTCCGTTCACCACTCATAACTGGACGCTCACATTCCAGGCTTAGAACGACACCTCTACCGCTGCATGGTAATGACAGCTCGAATGCTGATTCATTTCAGAGCCGCTACAGTTCGCTACTTACCTGAGGTAATGTAGCTGTAGCGGAGAGCCTTGCAGTTCCTGAAATTTCTGTACACAACTGTGTGTCTAGAGCTGGCGCTTGTTTCTTAGAGCTAAGGAAAGCATGCGTTTACGGCATTTATTAACCATACATGTGGTATTTTTTTACCTTCGTTTACAAGGCTTCCCTCATTTGTCAATTTCTCGAGAGACGTGCTCATTTCTGACCAATGAATAGGAAATTGAGGTTTGAGGTTAATGCGATGTCAGGGGACCGCTGCCCACTCGGTTATCAACTTTCCAGCCTCTCCAGTCGTAATTACGCGGATCTCAAACGTGTTGAAGGCGCTTTTAGTTAGCCCCATTTATCTCTATTCCCTGCGACTTCTGCGTTTGTGATTGCGTTGT
>JARKHS020014689.1:0-44389 GCA_030143305.2 Amblyomma americanum
TGTCAATCTGGAAGAGTGTATTCCGAGGTAGTGTGTGTTGCAGCTAGAGCAATCGCCACTTCTTCCGCAGCCAGTATGTCCTGGCTAGTCAGTACTAGTCCGTCCATTATTTTGGTGCACTACCACGACGGCGGTCATTCCCTGCTCGGGGCCCGCAGCATCGACATAGAACACGCCCTCGGGCCCGCCGTAGTGCCTTTTCATAGCGTTGGCTTGTGCCTGTCGTCTTGGCTGGTGAAAATCGGGGTGCATATTCCTGGGTAGTGGAGCTGCCTTGAATTGTTCTCTCTATGAGGCTGAGATGTCGTTTTTGGCGTCTAGCAGTCGGGAGAAATTGATGTTTATATCACTGAGGACTTATCGGCCAGTCCGAGTAGTGGAGAGCCATACAACCTGCGCCATGAGGTGTGTCTCTATCAGCTCGTCTGTCGTGTTGTGAACTCCCAGTCGTAAGAGCCCGTCCGTCGATATCGCAACCGAGAGGACCAGGGCCTTCTTGCAGGCTGTTCTGAATATGACGTCGAGTTTCTTGATGTCAAGCTTCTTGAGGCGGAGGTAGTGTGCTGCGTAGACGACGCGGCTTACGACGAACGCCTGCACCAGTCGCAGAGTACCTTCTCCTCGCACCCCTGATTTCCGCGTCGTTATCCTGGCGACCATCCTGACGACTTGCTCGCTCACGAGCCGGAGTTTCTGGAGGGCGAGGAGGTTTTTATCGTTGTTATTTATGTAAAGACCCAGTATCTCGATGGTCTGAACTTCCTTGATGGGTGAGTTGTCAACGTGTATGTCGATGGTGTCCTGATCCTTGCGTTGACGGAAGACTAAGTTCAGATTTGTCGGGAGAGAACGTTAGTCCCCAAGCCTGTGCATAATTCTGATGTGTGGTTGCCGCTGTTTGTAGTTGTTCTTCAATCATTCCCATGCTTCCCGTGGTTGTCCAGATTGTTATATCATTAGCGTACAGGGCGTGTCGTATGCCGGGTACCTGATTGAGAAGGGGTGGCAGATTTAGGAGTGCGATGTTGAAGAGAAGTGGCGATAGTACTGCCTCTTGCGGAGTGCCTCTCGTACCCATCTTCACTTGCGTTATTTACTTTGTGCCGTTGTTGATGTCGACGGTTCTGTACGTAAGGAAATCGCAGATGTACGAGTAGACTCACTGGTCACAGTTCGTGCTGTGGAGGTTGTCAAGGATGGTGGAGTGCTTGACGTTGTCAAACGGTCCCTTGAGGTCGTGGGTTAGATGCGCTCTGTTACTGTTTCTGCGTGCGCGGTCAATGACTTCGCGTTTGAGTTGCAGAAGCACATCATGAGTGGACAAGTGTGCCCTGAATCCAAACATCGCGTGTGGCAGTAGCTCGTTGCCCTCAAGATAGTTGGAGAGACGCGCGCGGACTGCCTTTTCTGTGAGTTTGCCGGCGCACGACGTGAGGGATATGGGGCGCAGGTTTTCGATGCTGATTTTATTGCTGGGTTTGGGGACAAAGTGTACATTGGCTGTTTTTCATGCTTGTGGAATGGTGCTGGTGCGCCAGCATTCGTTTATGTAATCCGTGAATTGCTTCAGAGCCTCCGTGCCGAGGTTGGCCAGAAGTCCAACCGCAATTTTGTCTTCTCCCGGGGCTGTACCTCGGCGCATATCTGCTAGCGGCGCTATGATTTCTTCTAAAGTGAAGTGCCTATCTAGGTCTTCGTTCGGTCCCCCGGTAGTCCTTACTGCAAGGTTGTGGGTGCCGTGCGGTGCAGATATAGCAACGCGTGAGTTCATCCACGAGTTCGTGATCCGTGCCTTGAAAGCTGTGTAGGGCTCGATGCGAATTTCAGTGTTGTTCACTCTTCGCTTTCGGAGGGCCAGTCAGGCATCGGAGAAGGTTCCGCGTAGCCTTGGTGTCTGGGCGGCATTTGAGGGATTCGCACTTTGTTAGCCAATTGGCCGAGCGAGGCTCCATGCGTATTGGTCCGCTTGAATAGTAAGCCTGGCTATTATAATTCTGAGTTTCCGATTGTGTCTTTGTTTCTTGCACCCTTTTATAAGACCAAGTCTGGCTTCCCAAAGATGTAGGAGGTGGTTGTGAACAGGTGGGTGGTCCTCCAGGGTGGCGAGGATTTTTGTGATCTTTTCTTTAGTGTCGAGAATGGAGGCCGCGCAATTTTCGTAACTGGTCATTTGTTCCGATATAGCTAGTTTGGTGTCCTTCCTGAATGTCTCCCAGTCTGTAATTCTGGCTTGACCTCGTGGTTTGCTGTGCTTGTTGCTTTCGAAGATAGTCTGCAGCATGTAGTGATCGCTGCCTAGAGTCTCTCCCGTGTTGAGCCACTCATAGTGGCGGGCACTACTCACGAGCGTAAGGTCGGGGGAAGTATCCCGCGTTATGGTGGTGCCGACTGCCGTCGGGAGCTGCGGGTCCGAGAGCAGGGTTAGGGCAATGGCAGCGAGGGCGGATGCCAGTTTGCTGCCTTTCGCTTCTTCCCTCGGGTATCCCCATAGGGGGCTAGAAGCATTAAAGTCACCAACTACAGCTAGGGGAGTTTTTCGGGTTTCACTTGGTGCTTTAAGAAAGATCGCGTCGAAGGCTACGCGGGGCTGTTTGGGCCGACTAAATATATTGATGTTCTTTGCTTGCAGGACTGGATCATGCCCCCAAACTCCGCTCGCACCAAGGCCACGCTTCTGTCCTTGTGGGATTTCGCGCGCACCACCGGCGCCGACCGACTCCCCAAACTAACAAACAGGCGCAGAGCCATCCTGATTGAAGAAAAAAAATCCGATCAATTTAAGCACAGCGTTGAAGATTTTGCTTCCTTTGCTTTGTCTGTGGACACCAAATCTCCTGTGTCCCCTCCCCTATCAGTGCTGTTATTGCGGTTGCTTCTTTGATTGCTCAAAATCATAAGCATGTTTCTGCGTCAAGGTCACTTCCGATAGTAGCCGGGCTTGCCAACTAAAATATGCACCAAGAATGTGACTCATGTTTGAGTCAGCGAAAAGTCAGCGCAGCATTTCTAACGCTTCGCAGCTTCCTCTTCAACAGAGCGCTTCATTACCCGAAATTGTTACTTGCAGTCGTTTTGGTGTGTAAGTAATTTGAGAAAAAAAACTATCAATTTTCTGTGAAGCTACTGTGGAACTTCATTTCAGCTGCTCGAAGATGTCAGCCGGACGGGGATGCCGGATGATCGACGGAAGAGGCCAGTATCCAGACTGCTGCCCTCAGATGGCCTGCAGCGGTGACGATTCCTAGCAGAGGCCAACAATCTGAATAAATAATGAAACTCCATGCTCGACTTCGTTGAACGCGACCGTATGTCTGCACGAAACAATATATGGCATGACGAAAAAAATAAACGAGTGGTGAAAGCGAATACTCCGAAACCACTACGTAATTGATAGAGAGAGGGGCAAAAGGTCTTTTCGGAACGGTTTCTGCTTAAAGAATGGGGACGGGAAGTATCCTGGTATATTTACGGAGTATGTAGATGAGAGGCGAAACAAGTGGAGTTGGTAGGGGGTCAGAAAATTTCTGGAAAGGCTCTGGTATGTCTGTTAGACCGAGAACTCAAATATTTAATAAATGTTTAAAGGCTTATTCTAACGTTTAAAGGTGAGTTACTTAGTTTTCACATGTCGCTTTTAAATTGGTGATGACTAATTACGGTGGTTGCTAAATTTTTGGACCGGGGGCTTAAATTATTTGGTGTAAATTTTTCTTTTCAAAGCTGTGAATGATTCTTTGGTACTGTCAGTGCAGACGAGCTGTGCTACGAAGCGGGCAGGATTTACGTGACGAAGCACCATTAGAGGAAAATAATGAATTGAAACTAACAAATCAACATTCTATCTCATGCTTTAGGGAGCAAGATTACACTGGTAAATTGAAGGCCATGTGCAAATAGGGTGAGCTGAGCTTTTAAAACTTCGGAATCGGTTTGGCGGTCTTAGACGACGAACGAGAAAAACCAGCTTTAAAAACTCGTTAGGTTAGCTTTCCCAGGTCGCAAATTGATGAAACGACGTCGCTTGAATTTTTAATGTAAAAATACTTCCACATTTCCTGTTTTTAATGATGTAGGAAATGTTCACGTCGTTTTCATTATGACACCACGTGCAGCGATAACATTTGATGAATATGCAACTTGGGAAAGCAGAGCTGATGACTGCTAGAAGACGTCCATTTCAAGCTCCAAATGCCGAGGACGCTGCCGCTTCGACGATATTCGAACCGGTTAGAAGCTGACACATTTTTTATGTTGACGGATATCGATTTCGGAGAATATTTTGCCCCAACTCACCAAAAATAAAAAAAGACGATTAGTTTATTCTGGTTTCCCTATCTTTAATCCTAGTTAGTGACGTAAATAATGGGGACATTGCCGCACATTCGACCAGAAGAAGTAGCAACGACGCAGTTTTCAAGGCTTTTAAGAAAAAAACCTGTGCGAAGCAGTTTAAAACGCAGGGCTTATGTGCGGTTAGCCGTTTCAAGCTACAGCATTGCCTCCGTAGTCCTAATATTGGAATGAAAACGATATTTTCGCTGCTTTTTTACGTCAGGAGATGTGTACCCGGGCGTATTGTTGTGCTAACTAAAGCTTCTGTATCCTCACTCTCCAACCCTCCTCTCTCCAAAAAACAGCAACATATATAACTATACTATAGAACTCGTTTCTCCAGCTGGCGCGTTTACGAATCCAGCAACAACAGAGCAGGGCATGGTCTCAGCCACCAGTTGTTGGCACCGATCGATACTTCTGGCCCCCGAAACGCAGATATAAAGTAAGGAGAAAATATAGTTTTTTTTCTTCCCTCTACGGCTGCTTCCTGTGAAAAATCTAAAAAATAAGAAATCGCGGCCGTAAAAAATAAAAAAAAACAATTCCTGGATAGGATCTGATCTGTATGACTTTCAGGAGTGAATGTGTTATTATGTGTTATTTGATACCTTCTCTTGCACTTTCGCGCCAAGCTATACATAGCTACATCTCTGCGTTCATATAAAAGGATCGATTAAAGGGATGCATTTCAAAATATACTTAATTTTTCTGAAGCTCCCGGATACGAAGGTGCACAAGGATCTCAATCCGATCAGCGAATCGTTGTAGCAATGTTGCGCGCCACAAAGCAGCAAGGTAGCAAGATCTGCGCAGTTGCCATGAGTGTCAGTGCTCAAGGGGCGCTGGCTTTAGTGATAGAAATGTCGCTAGAAGAGCTGCAGAAACGTGCGGTCCCGTTGAAGTAAACACAGGGAAAATTTCAGGTGCAGGCGTGTCGACAGGTACTGGCGGGGCTTTCACGTTTATTTCGCCTTTGTCAATTAGTGGAGGTGTGTCTCTTCATTTGCGCACAATTTCTTAGCCAGCTGGCGTACTGAAAGTGTTAAACAGTTCTGGTTGGTGGGCACACAAAAAAATGTGGTTTTTCCCATGGTCCACGAAGCACAGCATTATTTATCTTGCAGATGCGGCAGAGCGCCAAAGAACTTATTCTGGAGTCGAGGAGTTTGCAGCACGAATAGTGCGCAGTGAAAAGAAACTGCGTAAAAAATGAACCATTACCCTAAACCGATATACGTCAGAAGCCACAAATAATCTACAGAATGACGTAGACATCGTCACGTCCTAGCATGAAAACGGAACATAATTATGAACATCACAAACCTCTGATCTATGAGATTTCCTCGCTAATAGGGCACTATCCCTAAGCCTTACACAGCTGACTCCTTTATCGTCTTACAAGTACGAGCATCTTGCAGCACTTGGGACCTGTCTTCGACTCTCTTGCGTAAACTTTGGCTAACGAAGCGAGGATCCCGCTTCACCATTGTCCATTTTGCTTTTTGTTATCGAGAATTCCATTCTCCTATCTTGTCTCTACCGTTGTTCGCAGTACATTAGATTCCCGATGTAGCATAGACAACGGAGCGAGGTACTATTAGTTTAAATGTTTGACGTTGACTAGTTAAATTGATGCTGAGAACAACTTCATCCAAATTATTGTTCTCAGCAGAAATCGATTCCCTGGATCTGTCTGGGTAAGTAGTCGTTTGTCGGGAAGGAGAACACGAATTTATTGGCAAGAAAATTTGATATAGAAATTTTCCTGCCACACTGTTCAAACTCGCGATGTCCTCACCAAAAATAATGGGTAGCCATCATTTTTAATTTAATGGCCTCTGGGATCCGGTCCCAAAAATCGATGTCAGCGTTTGCAGGAAGCACTATTTTTCATTGTTTCGCCGATTTTCTTCATTTTCATAGTATCTCTATGGCTTCCACAATGGTCAGCAGCCTCTTCTCTAAGCTGATAATTTAAGTGCAGCATGCTTCTCGGGATCCTGGGCAGCTTGGAGACCATATATTTAACTCAATGTTGCAAAGGAAAACGTTTGGTGCAAAAATTTATATGGCAGTAACTTGCATGACAGGAGGTACAATAGGCTCAATAGGAGGAACTAGCTGCAGGTGGTGCAGGCCTACGCGCCTACATCCAGCCATGATGACCAGACCGTTGAAAGCTCCTATGAAGACGGGAAGTCGACAATGAACAAAGTAAAATCACAGTACACTATACAGAAGGGCGACTTCTATGCGAAGGTGGACAAGAAGCAGGTTGGCGGCCACGCGGTAGGAGATTATGGTTTAGGTTGTAGGAATAGCAGGGGAGAGTTAATTGTAGAGTTCGCGGATAGAAATAATTTACGGATCATGAATACCTTCTTCCACAAACGAGAGAACAGGAAGTGGACCTGGAAGAGCTCTAATGGTGAGACTAAAAATGAAATCGACTTCATACTATGCGCTCAACCTGGCATCGTTCAGGATGTGGACGTCCTCGGAAAGGTGCGCAGTAACGACGACAGAATGGTAAGGCCTCGAATTAGCTCAGACTTGAATATGGAACGGAAGAAGCTAGTGAAGAGGAAGTCCATTAACGAGTTAGCAGTAAGAGAGAAAAAACTGGAATTCAGGATATCGCTGCAGAACAGATATTGAGCTTTAACTGAGGAAGGCGATCTTGATGTTCATACAATGAACAATAACCTGACAGCTTTCATTACGGAGTGCGCAGTAGAAGTAGGCAGTAGGACGGTTCGACAATCATGGATACAGGGAAGCTGTCTCACGAGGCTAAAGGTCTGATTAAGAAACGCCAAATCATGCGGGCGTCTCGCCCTATCGACAGAATAGAACTAGCAGAGCTATCGAAGTTAATAAATAAGCGCAAGGTAACCCGACAAAAGGAAGTTTAATATGGAGAGAATCGAGCACGCTCTAAAGAACGGAGGTAGCCTAAAAGCGCTAAAGAGGAGACTAGGCATGGGTAAAAACCACACGTATGCGTTAAGAGACAAGAAGGACAATGTCAATAGCCATATGTAAAAAATAGTAAAAGTAGCCGAAACGTTCTACACAAATCTGTACAGTAACCAATGTAATCAGAACGTTAATGATGGAGACAGTAATGCAGAGCAATGCGTCACCCCACAAGTAACGAAAGAAGAAGTAAAGAAAGCCTTAGGAGCAATGGAAAGGGGAAAAGCAGCTGGCGAGGATCAGGTAACAGTTGAAGGACGGAGGGGACATCGTGCTAGAAAAACTAGCCACCCTGTATGCGCAATGCCTTATGACCTCGACCGTGCCAGACGCATGGAAGAACGCAAACATTATCTTAATTTATAAGAAAGAAGACGGCAAGGGCTTGAAAAATTACTGACCAATAAGCTTACTATCAGTTGCATGCAAGGTATTTACTAAGGTAATCGCTAATGTCATGGCAGCCTTAGATTTTAATCAACTAAATCATCAGGCAGGCTTGCGTAAAGGATATTCCACAATAGATCATATTCACACTATCAACTGGTGAGGATCAGGTAACAGGTAACAGGAGATCTGTTGAAGGACGGAGGGGAGATCGTGCCAGGAAAACTAGCCACCCTGTATGCGCAATGCCTTATGATTTCGACCTTACCAGAAGCACGGAAGAACGCAAACATTATACTAATTTATAAGAAAGAAGACGGCAAGGGCTTGAAAAATTACAGACCAATCAGCTTACTGTCCGTTGCATACAAGGTATTTACTAAGGTAATCGCTTATGTCATGGCAGCCTTACACTTTAATCAACGAAATGATCAGGCAGGCTTGCGCAAAGGATATTCCACAATAGATAATATTCACACTCTCAATCAGGTGGCAATGCGCAGAATATATATATATATATATATATATATATATATATATATATATATATATATATATATATATATATATATATATATATATAGACGTTGGTTATATTCTGCGCATATTCTGGTTATATTCTGCGTTATATATATATATATATATATATATATATATATATATATATATATATATATATATATATATATATATTATATATATATATATATATATATATATATATATATATATATTTAAGATCATAATATCCCTCAAGAAAAAAGTGTACAACAGCTGTATCATACCGGTACTCACCTACGGGGCAGAAACGTGGAGGCAAACGAAAAGAGTTCAGCTTAAGGACAACGCAGCGAGCCATTCAAAGAAAAATAATAGGTGTAACGTTAAGAGACCGGAAGCGGGCCGAGTGGGTGAGGAAAGAAACGCGGCGGGTTTAGGACATCGTGGTCGAAATCAAGAGAAAGAAATGGGCTTGGGATGAGCATGTAAGCGAAGGCAAGATAACCGCTGGTCCTTAAAGTAAAGGAGTGGATTCCACGAGAAGGTAAGCGTAGCAGCGGGTGGCAGAAGGTTAAGTCTGGCCTGGAGCTGGTGCTTCGAGTTGTTTGCAACTTTGGTGCTGGCTGGGACTGACGCACTGGCACTCCGAAGAGCGTGGCCGCACACTTGCGTGCTGAACCTAAGAGTAAACCATCCTGTACTAACTATCAGAAGCAAAACTGGCATACGGCACTCGTGTTTTGGTGGGCACTTTCGTTAGTAGTCACTGAATTGCCTGGAATGACGCCGCTATCGTGGCCAAGGACTGCAATGCGATAACGAGTGTTCGTCATGAGTCGCTGCTCATCCAGACGACGCCCGACACTATTAATTGGACAGACGGAAACATGCCAGCTGTCTGCGCACGCACCCTACGCAGTTTGTTACGTATTACATTATGAAGCTACTGCCTGTCCATATCATTGGGAACAACGAAGCAGTACGCGCTTCAAAACTTCAATTCCGTCGTCTTTTACCTAGTTTGTGTTGGTGCTTTGTTGGTACCGTTACGAATGGTGGCGTGGCCTGCAGCTCGGATAACACCTTTCAGCGTATTTGCCTATATCAAGAACGCCTCGTATCGAAATGAGCATACTGATATGCTTCAGGATAAAACAGGCCACGCATTCACCTGTCTCGTCAGCACGATCTAATGAAAAGGTGGTGTACCAAAAAAGAGAAGTTTGAGTGGTGCATACCTCTTTTCCACCCGAACGGGTCTTTTGCCTTGGTTTTATAGGGATTAACGTCCTAAAGCGACTCATGCTATGAGGGACGTCGCAGTGGAAGGTTCCGAACAGTTTTTACCCCCTTGGCGTTCTTTAGCGTTCACTGACATCGCACAGTAGATGGTCCTCTAGCATTACGCCTCCATCAAATTGCGACCGCAGCGGCAGGGATCAAACCTGCGTCTTTAGGGTCAGTAGTCGAGCACCATTACTACTGAGCAACCACGGCGCCCGGTACAGTACATTTGCTGGTAGGATTGCATTCATATGAGCCCCTTAGAGAAAGCAGGAAATGCAAGTATATAGACGACAATCTTGCAGCTAATGCTAACCTCGCATTAGAACATAGCGCGTAAAAAAAATTGATTTTTCGTGTGTTTTTCTTTAGTCGTGTCTATGCACATGGAATTCGTAAAGCATGTGTATTTTGGGGATAAACTCTTGGGCTCTCGCAGCGAAATGAGTTAGTCGTCGTTGAACCTGTCCATGTTGTGCAGTTAGTAACGATAATTAAAACCACCAAATTTTAGCTGACCTTTTGATTTCCTGCTGCACGCAGTATTTGGAGAAGCGTTTTATTTTTTCTTACTTTTATGGCGATGTATTGCGCGAAGGTCCATAAGCAAAATGTAAAAAGATACGTGGAGTGTTTTTCCTCTATCATCTGCTGCAATATGAACAGTTGCCAGTTTTCTGAGAAGTTCAGTTGAGAAGCACGCGAAAAAGCGTGCAATCGTGTCTCTGGTATCGCATCTTAACGCAACTCGGGTTTCCACTCGAAAATACTGGCTCAAATCTTTCAAGGGTGCGGCCTTGAGAAGGAAGCGTCTGGAAGTCCTTATTACGGCGTTTATCACTTCTTGGTATCTCTGTGGTGAGTCTGGCGCTGCTGTAGCCTCGACGCTCCTTCGCCTTCTAGGTCACAGTCACTTTTGGAATCCACAGCGAGTGAAGATGTGCTCCAAGCTCTCTCTTTTCGTTTGCGCCGTAGTGGCCGTGACGGGCACTCTTTGGCATATTTCAGATGCCTACACCGGTCAAGCTCATGTCGAGGTCGTGGACGGTAAGCGCTCCTTTTTTCATATATGTACTGAGAAAAGAACACGCCCGTGGAGCTTTCTCCTCCGAGATTACTGCTGGGTTAATTTTGTAGATTTTGTTACCACTGCATACGCAGCGGAAGAGAGTAGTAGATATGTGGCTAATATCTTGGAAGCAATTGCATAGCTGTATTGCATCTCCCGAATAAAGTATGTGAGCGGAAACACATTGGAACATAGATTTTTGTTACCGGACCTCTCTTATGAGTACGTGGCCGTTCAACATGAATACAGGAGGCAAGTATTTACGCCTCCAGCCCTTGGTGCATAACCGCTAAGATTGAAATCTGCGGCCTTGGAGCAAGCATTCTTCCGGTACGCAGCGACATTGTTTACTAAGCTGCAGTAACAAAATATGCACGCTAAAGACGATGGCTGATGGCTACGATTACGAATTGTACAGTGGCAATTACTTTCGTAAGATGGTAGAGGCTCAAAGCTGCGAGCAGTTAAAAGCTAATTTTTACGACGGTGAACATTTAGTCTACCAGAATACAGAACTGAGTAGTGAGAATGCAGATTCCTCCAGTGTGTCGCAGATCGCAAAATGAAAGGCCAGTAAATGCCTGGACGTGTAAGCAGTCACGGGTAGTTCTTTTTGGCTGGCATGGCAAGTGATTACTGAGCTACCTTGTTTAAAGACGGCACTAAGGTGCTTCAGTGGAGGACTTCATAAAAATTATTATCGTATGGAATGCTCAAGAGGGCAGAATGATTTCACAGGCGTATACAGAATTTTCTTGTGCATGGTTATGATTTATGTAGTTAATATTAAGACGCAGGTCTCGATACGTTGAAACCGTATCACACCACCAGCGTTGAAATTTGCAACCTTGAGGTGAGTCACTGAAGGCGTCAAGTCCCTTGCTGTACGCTGCTTGTGTCTTTCTAGGCAAATGCGTTTTCCAGAACAGAACTCTCGCTCATCACGAAAGCATCCAGCTTGAGACACCTTGCCAGGGCTGGTTCTGCGATATCCATGCGCACACTGTTTCCATTGGAGGGTAAGCATTTTAGTGCGTCGCCCACGGCTAGTGTATACTTAATCGATACAACAGACGCAAAGAAAGTGCCGGGAAAACTTCGTATCTTTGTAGTTTAAAAAATGAGCTCCAAGTTATTAGCGTACTAGTGAGTAATAGCAAGGACTGAGGGCTTCATAATTGCTAGATCGTTGAATTAATCTGCGTCGTTTACAAGAAAAAATGTGCAGCTGTATTGACCTGATAATACTTTTGTTGAAAAGCTACTGGGAAATTTCGGTTCAGAAAAAGCAGTAAAGAAAAACCGCGACTGGAAAGCTCAGCCACCCCAAACTTAAAGTAAACCCGCTTTCGAGCTGATAGGACGGACCAATAAACGTACCACGCAACTAAAGTGCAACTGTGAAGGATGATTCCTTCTGTGGACGCCTACGAGCCGTTGGAAGATACTTGCTTTGTTAGAGTGCAGAAAATAGCTACGGTTTTTTTTACAAGCAAGGCTGAATGCTGAGCCTGTTGGTAATGCGTGGTCAAAATGGTTATTACCAGCCGAAAAAACACGCGCATGCATCGAGAAAAACATCCCACAGAGGCTGTGCGTCTTTTTTGTTTTTGGTTGGCGATAAATCTTACTTCTATAAGTCGCGCTGGATCAGTTGAATTGCAAAGCGGTTGATCCTGCTATGGGCGGAAATATTGCTAATCATGAATGCCTGGCGCGGAACTGCTTATGATAGTTTTGTGCTCGTGCAGCAGGCCGGGACAAAAGAATAACTTGTATTTGCTCTCAATATAAATCAAGATCTCCGAAGCAACAGTGTCTGTAAGGCGAGTTGGTTTGTTTTCATGTTTGCAGGGCACAGCGCAAAAATGAACGGAACACAAAAACAAAGAAAAGGACAGAAATGAACCCGTTAAGTGGGCCATATCAGACCACACGACCAAGACAAAAGGACTGTCCTTGTTCTTCTTCCTCCTGTGTTCCTTTTATTTTTGTGCTGCGCCCCGCAAACAAGGACCACCGAGTAAGTAAGAACGAACGATAGGAACGTGTGCTGTATTGATCCTTGTACGCATGTGTTGCACCTTATGACAAGTTGTATTGTTGGAGTGGTGTTTTTAAGTAGGAAAACACTGACCATCACCGAGGGTTTCCTTATGAAATAAGTTCTATAGCCGTGTGGACAGTCGCGAGTTCTCAACACACCAGAAATTTGAGTAAATATGTGTTCATCTCGACCATGACAGGCCACCAAAGAATGACGACTGAGCCTTAAGCTCCTTTCATTAACTCAGCAATATCTGTATACGATTAGTCCTTTTCTGTGTCTGTTAGAGATTTTAACATGGCCTGTGTAGCGCTAATGACGGCGCATCATATTTGGGCTCTAAGCCAGGTACCGGAAAGTATACACAAAGCTTGCAGAGGCAAAATGAGATTGGTCAAGAGTCGTGGCGCATGTGTTCATCGCAGTGCAGAATGGCGCTAAATGCACCAAGGGTCTTGTGCAGTGCTGCACTTCCACCTTAGAACAAACGGTCGTAGAGCGCCACGTGACAAAGTGGAGTAGCAAGACAGATTGCAGACGGGATTGACTTGGTGCGTGCGCAAAATATTGACGTCATTCAGTTAACTTCGTCATTGGGCGCGGCAAAGCCTTTAGTTCGAAGCTCACATGATAATGCCGAAAAGTTGGTCGGCTGTTCGCGATCTTGTAGCAGGAAATCCGGCAAATAATACTGCAACCAGCGGCTGGGAAGTCGGTTGATATGTAGTATTAAGAACAGCGCAAGCATGGGCCAGAATAAATGAAACACGAACCCCGCAAGCGTATGGTGCCGTCTGGGGATTTTATTCGTGTTATCAAATATGCATTAAAAAGAAAGGGAAAAACAAGAAATTAAAAAAAAAATGAGTGACACAAGGCAGAAAGCCCCAGTCCAAAACAAAAATGGAAAGGTCGCCGATGACCTTACTGATAGCGTACTGTCTGGCATTGATATGATAGCACACGAGGCCACGCGCTCCAGCGTTCCTTCGAACCATGGCAAAGATAGCAAGTGTACCAAAGAACCTGTTGCTGGGCTTACTCGAGGCACAATTAAATTATTCGCATAACTGACTAAATATCTTTCTTGGTTACAATAGCCGAACCAGAACACGCTGTAAGGGATTGAAGCATGAGCAAAAGCGTTCCTCCCGCTTCCTGCACAACACGAAGAGGTGCAGGATCCACGTTCTCTTATCGCAAGGAGGAGTTTAGCCGAGAGTCTTCTCTGAATGCAGTGGCTAGTGTTCTGGCGGCCATTTTGATTCACGACGGGGGTGAACTAATCTGGAAGAGAACCTGAGACGAGGTTCTTAAAACGATTGGTGTTCGTAAATAAACGGCAACCCAAAAACAATGACGAGATGATACGCTGGAACTGAAAGAAAATATCAAAACATGCTAAGAGTAGGTTGTATTACAGTGCCACTTTTATTGCGGCTGTGGCATGTTTCCAGGACACTATAGGCGCTCCTGCTGGCTGGTTCGTGGGGAAAGGCTGATACGGAACCGCTTGTGTCCTTACTTGGGTTTCAAGATCTCTTGACCACACCTCACTGGAGATTTGTAATGCCTTGTTGAGGTTAGAGCTAAAATAGAAGGCTGATTCGAAGCACAGAGCTAGAGGCGGGTAACTTCTGCCTAAAGTTGTTCGGGGTGCAGTTAAGTCGTTATAATGGTGCAGTTAATCTATTTTGATACATATCAGGCTGACATTGCCGATGGTGAGCAAAGAAGAACGCCCTCGAAAGCAGCAGGTGTTATGCTGTATGTTTTATAGTCATAAATTGAACTCGATATCTGTACTAGGAATAGGGATTTCCTCTCTAGAGAGTCACCGAGATATCATTTTGGGGTTCTGCCTTCTTTATTTTCAAAAGCACGGACTAATTGTTTTCCTCCTTGACCCCAGGTGCGCACCACATGCACTGCCGGACCATTGTCGAACTGTGAACGGAAGCGGAACTTATCCAAATTGCTGCCCCCAAGTTGTCTGCGATGAGCAAGCGCAGCACAATGAATAATTTGATTGTCTTCAGATGAAGCCTGTCCTCCAATAAAGACCTGATCTTCCGGTAAAAATCAGACTGTGCTCAGCCTTTGTGGCTTACTGTTATTTTAGGTATGAAGGGCTTTTTTAGTTATTCACACTTAAGATTCCGCTAGATGAGCCCCCCACATGACAGGCGGCTTGCTACAGCATGTCAATGATTTTGCCAACGAGTTCCTTGAACTGAACTGGATTAGGATGTTGAACTTCGCCGTCAAAGACCTGCAAATGCTCGAAGCCGTCGCCAGCACTGAGACCCTAGCCAACGGCCTCAAAGACCAATTTTTTTCCCCGGTTGCTACCAGGGAGTTAAAAAGTAAGTTCTCTACCCTGATCTACGAGCTGAAATTGAGAAGACGCCGGCTCAAGTAACGCGGCGTCATGTTATCTGTGTTGCTGTAGGAAACACATCAACAGCAATAGACCTAAAATACCTAGGTTTATGTTGGGATTGAAAAATGGGCCTATAAAGGTAAGAAAAAAATATGAGACACTTAATCTCCACCTTAAGGGTATGTCACGATTGCTGAATGGTTTAATGCCCATATATGCAGAATTATTCATTCCGTACTTACCGTTGATAGCTCAACAGAAGTCATCATGCCAGTCCTGGCACAGTAGTGCAGCGGTTATGCGATGCTGCACTACCCTGTGATGAGAGGGGTTCCCTCCGATGGGGTTTGTGTGACCCAGGTTGCTTAAGTGCCACGTGCCATGGTGCGCCGTTTGCTCACAATCGGCTGGGCGGGTTGTGATGACGCATCCCTTTAATAAAAAGGAGTACGCTAGAGGTGAGCTTTCTTTCTTTTTACTTCCCTCTGTTTAGAGTGTAGCTCCAAGCATAGAAGCGGTGAAGTCGGAGGCAAAGACATGGACAAGAGTTTATGAGGTGCGTGTTCACGAAAAAGAAAGAAAATATTCGTTGCGTTGAGCAAAAGCAGGTCGGTGAAACAAGCAGAAGCATGAGGGGAGACGCATGAACGAAAGCCAGCTGACTAAATACCGCGGCAATTAAGTTTTCCGCGAATTTACATTCTGTAAAGTTTCTCCATTTTTGTACAAGCGCCCACAAAATTTTCCGAGAGACGAAAATTAGCACAATGCCTAATTACCGCAGAGTGTAAGGATTCAGCCATGAACTGAAGGGTGTGCTTTGCAGTTCTCAGTGCGACCTGCCAAATACACCCGTCAGTGCCTAGCTGCGTTTGTAGCCAGCGAAAAAATTAACGTTTTTCGTGATATGGGCGTTGCGAAAACTTTTGTGGGCACCTGTACGTGCAGCAGCCAAGGGAACTAGCTGATACCTATGAAAGAGTGCGGCTACTAATTTCTCTGAGCAGTCTTTTAATGTTCTTCGGCTTTCCTGCAACACATTTCGTTCCTATACATTTATCCTGAATACCAAGAAAGACTGGAAATTTTGAACACAGCTATGCGAGGCCTAAGCTGGAGGTGATCGAAGAGCATTTCAATTTGAACATCAATGTCTGGCTATACTTACGGATTCTACTTACAGAATGCTAGCTATGCAGCTTCGTCGCGAGCTGTAGCATTCTGAGCGAGAAAATATGCGGACATAAAGTACCAGGTCTAAGTCACCCTACTTCACACTGACACACGTAAACAAAGAGAAAGTACCACACGAGCACATACTGCAAGAGTTCTTTGCACTACAAGAAAAATATAACACTTACACTGAATTTTACACTGATGGCTCAAAAACAGAAAGTCATGTCGGAAGTGCAGTAACTCAAGGAACAAATGAAAAAA
This sequence comes from Amblyomma americanum, assembly GCA_030143305.2. NCBI lineage: Eukaryota > Metazoa > Arthropoda > Arachnida > Ixodida > Ixodidae > Amblyomma > Amblyomma americanum. The sequence continues at coordinate 16,423 of JARKHS020014689.1, forward strand.
TGATACGATTGCCACAGTATGCATCGGTATTTACTGCGGAGTGTTATGCCATCTTTGTAGCTGTAAAACAAATAGTAAAACAAAACATAAAAAATAGCATCATTTACACCGATTCACTGAGTATGCTAAAAGCGCTGCATTCTACAAACGCTGCTGAACCCATAATAGGAAAAATCATACATAACATAGTAAACATTACAAAGCAAAAACATAACATTATATTCTGCTGGGTCCCTAGTCATGTTGGAATTTTAGGTAATGAGAGAGCAGATGCTTGCGCAGCACAAGCTAGAATTGGCCATATAAAACAAGTTAACATACCACAGAGGGATTTTTCTAAATTACTGCACAGTAAACTCAGGAATAAATGGCAGATTGCATGGGACGAACAAACAAACAACAAACTACATTCTATAAAACCTGTTTTGGGAGAATGGAGATCATGTACACATCAGGAGCGTTTTATAGAAGTTATTTTGTGTCGACTACGCATTGGACACACACACCTTATTCACAACTTATTACTGACAAAAAAAAGACAAACCTCTCTGCGAAATGTGTGGCGATGAACTCACGGTAAACCACATTTTAATTGTATGCAAAAAACTGGAACAACTGAGGAAAAAATATTTCACAACATTTTACAATGAGTACATCCCACTACACCCCATGTTACTTTTAGGAGATCAAGCACTGGTTGATTTTTCAAGCATTTTTAAATTTCTCAGGGAAGCCAATGTTTTATACAAACTTTAGATATAAAAAGCGTTACCTTTATCAAAAGCTCTAACCGTGTGTTTGGCGCATCATAGCCTCAGTTGCTTTTGCGCCATTAAAATCAATATAACTAAGTCACCCTACACATTTCCCAATGCTGTTGATAATGTTTCAGGGGCAGTGCAGTAGATTTTGGAACTGTTCGCCTAAAATATGTATAGGAAAATTACAGAGAAGATGTTCTGGGTCCTATTTTCGTTTCTCTTGGTTGTTAGTTTTCTTTGTTTACCGAAGATTTGTGAGAAACGGAGCTGAGGGGAGAGAATGCGTGAAATGAAATTGAGTTAAATAAATACCCCGATAGAGTCGCTATGCTCAGATGGCGCTTGTTTTCTTGCAGTCTGCGCAGGTCACCTTGCAGTCCGTGTCATCGCACATTCTCGTCGTGGTCCATGGCTGAGCATTTCTGTTGAGCGATGGTCACCACAACACCGGTTGTTGGCGATGGTAGAATAACTCCCTGCAGCGAAATATTGGGTACGTGTCACGTTCGAGTAAACCACGCATAATTTCGCTCCGGAAAGTACACTGCAAAGCAGTAAAAACAAAACAAAGCACTGCACGATGCCGGTATTCTGTACTCTATTTATAACTTCTAGTGCTCGATTTTGCCTAAACCGTTAATCGCTTCTGGTAGCGAGTAATCGCCCAGTTATTTGATTGCCGTTCTCCACGTTCGGAAGTCTTTGCAGCCTATATAGCGCATGCGTTGCTTGGATATCACAGGTGACGCCATGCTTTGCATAGATGAGCGGAAAAGAAACCGGAGCTTAGCAGCGTTTGCCATACTATAGCACAGACAATTGCAAGACTGCAAGCGCTCTCATGCAAATGTAAAATTCTCTGTACACACCCCGACTGCACCTCCATGCCCAAAAGCCTGCACGATTTAAAACGCACCGGTCACGTGATACGCCACTTGCTCATGCAGTGGGTACACCTTATAGCACCTCCGTCATTTCTCAGCTCTAAACGGAGGAGGACGATGATTTTCGCCGTCAGACAAAATGGAGCGCCGGCGATAGGAAACGTGCCATTCTGGCTGACCGAGCGGCCTGTATATTTTTCACAAGAGTTGTACGTTGCTGTCAAGAAAGTGTGCGACGTGCTGAACGTGGTAGCTCGTTATCTCCCAGAGAGCCATCATAGACCGCTGCCGCGGCCTTGAAAGCTCCCATATTTATTATCTGACGTTCCGAACACTACCGTTGGTTCGGTATCACTTAAAATTAATACATGCTCGACAGCTTCAGCAGTGCTCTCATGTGAAACGGACGGGATAAAATCTCAAAGGTGCACATTACTGGTGTAGATTGAAAACTAAACATTTTGACAGATTTGCCTGTCTGGTTGGGTTTGAAGACTTATAATAAACTGTACATCTCCAACCAAAAACTTTAATTGACCGCCTCCCCACAGTGCGACAACGTGACTAACAGCATTACCCCCCCCCCCCTTTTTCCTCCCCCTCCCCCACGCATTTCGCATCACAGCTTTCGTTTCTTAACCCTCTCCCCCCCCTCCATACTTAATGACGCTAGCTACTGCCCTCAGTCACCCCTGATGAAGGAGCCGAGACGAGTTCAAAACGTTGGGTTAAAATTAAAGTTTTTGGTTGGAGATGTGCAGTTTATTATTACTGGGGTAGAACGCTTACCTGAGATCGACCCGAATCGACCGCAGGACAGCGCGAGTCGTTCTTTGGGTAAACGTGTAGATTTTCCGAGTCACGCCTGGGTACCAAAATTTTCACATACGTTGTCACGATTTCAAACCACAAAAGACATTTTCGTTCGCTTATTGGAAATCAAAATTAAAATTGGTCACAGCGAAGAAATATTTGCTCTGATTCGGTTCGTGTATTTGCAGTAAGAGAAAAAAAAATGCTTCTACCGGCCTCGTTTTGGTCCAGTTTGTCGAAGACATTGTAAATGACGCATTCAAAAGGAAAGTGACAAACAAATGCAATAAACGATTGCCGGCCTAATCCAAAATTTAGATGTGTGTGCATAGTAGCACTGCGACCATAGCATGGTGAAGTATAAAATCAGCGAATTTTCAGAGCTGAAAAGAAACACAACTGAGGAAGCAGCACATATGTGAGTGTTCGGTAATATGACTGATACAACAGGAGTTCTGGATCTCCCTCCAGAACAAGTACTTCGCTTTAATCAATCAAGGCGATCTTATCAAATAGGTGACGAGCGACAACCTTGCCAGTATGCTTAATGAGTGCGCAGTAGAAGCAAGGGGTGCCGTAGCCAGACCGGATACTGGTGGGCTTCTTTAAGAGACAAAATGTGTAATTGAAAATAGCCTAAATATGGCGGTCTAAATCCCCGTAAATAAGATAGAACTAGTAGAACAGAACGAACGAGGGTGGCGCTGGTGAACACTCTGAAGATTAGGCTATACGCAGCATAAATAGCCCTGAAAGTAGAAAATCAAGCATCCGTTGGTAGATCACAGTAGCGAAATTTGGAGGTCGTGGGTTCGTATTCCACCGGTCTCATGTGCTTGTTCCTTCTACTTTGTAATCAATTGCCTTCAAGCAATGAAATAATCACACTTGTAATTTGCTATCAACGTCCCAAAGTATATAAAAAGAAAAAAGAAGCATTCCCCTATGCTTTTCTTGGCTTCGGTGACTGTTGGCTGCCTGCATTTGTATGTGATAATGTTCTGCATACAGTGCCGAAAGGCCGTCTCTCTGCCGTGCAGTGGCGCGTCTATACCCGCGCCCACTGACGGAAATGAAGATTCTCGGTCACTGGCCGCGGCGATCGTCGGCGGTGAAGGCCTCCAAGGCATTGCTCCGCTTCTTACGAACTTCTGGCCTGCATGATAGGCTATGCCTTCACCGAACGCTTCCTGACTTTGCGAAGTGACTTCATTTTTCTGGAAAAAGGGGGCGGGGTATTCTCTATTCTCCTTCATATTTATATCTTTTCATCCCTTTCCCCCGGTTAACCTCCCTGCCTTTACTTCTCCTCCTCCTTCCTCATGCATGCAAAACGCTTCTCAGGGGATCTAAACTACTCCTGAGGCCTCCAGAGTACGAAGTGCCTCGTAGCTTAAAGTCCTGCTTTGACACCTAACATTTCACTGTGCAGCCTGACTTAGATTCCTGCTATCATGCTGCAGGATAATCTGGATCTGAGCTAGTTGGTTCATATTGCACATAAAACAGCGGTCAACGAAGGACACCACACAGCAAGGTGACACGTCACGAGTCTAACAACTGCCTCAGTATTTAGTGCAGTTGAAACATAAATCCGAATGCCTACAAAAGGTGAAACGTCTTTCTGGGTTACAGTAAAGAAACAAAAGTTAGCTCGAATGATGAAACGTAAGGAAGAAACTGCTTCTTGAGAACCAAGCGGAATCACGTGCACGTTTGGTGCTGAGGGTAAGGCGGAATTTTCGGGCAGAGGAAGACGTGAGGGCCACAGCGCCATCTGGGACGTCGCCAACGGCAGACAGCTTGACGGGAGTGGTCTGGGACTTGACAATGCCGCAGGGAAATTCTGCCATACTATGTGCCATCACGTCGTCAGCGGCTGCGTCCACAATGGACGTGCGGGAACAGGGCCACGGCGTCGGGGCATCTTGGAGAGAGGAAGCTGTCATGTGGTGCTGGTAGGAAAAAAATCAGAGAGAGCGGCGTTGAACGAGCTGGACAGAGAGGCAGAACTAGGCTGCAGAGAGTGTGGTGCAAGAAAACTCTACAGAAACAGAAAAGATAAAAATATTCTGGTCGGTAACCAAGATAAGCCGAAGCACGTTCATCAGGAACTGTTTGCTCTGGTTCTCCTGAGCCAAAAAGTTAGAGATTGTTGCGTGGCCCTCCCGCACCAATTGGATGGGTGGGAAGAAATAAATACAAAATGCCTTAGAAAGAATGGTAAGGCCGTATGTGCAGACGGTCGTGACGAGCGGCAGGAATGCTGAAGCAGGAACACATGCAACGGAAGTTTTGCGTGAATCACGGTTTACTTGCTTCTCAACAATGTTTGGCGGACGGTGGCAAACCTCGACGAGACTTCAGCACATGACAAGGAGTTTCGCCAAGAAATAGCTTATTGCTTTTTTACCCTCTCCGAAGAACGCGCAATAAATGCGAACTGAGCATAGTGTGCTGAGAATTTCAGTCTAGTCACCTTAGAACCGAGAAATATGTCGCGTGCAAAGTTGCAGCTGCATATTTCTGATCGGGCTTGGCATCAGGATAAAAGTCTTGAAAATTGAAAATTGGTGCCTTCTACGCCTTGTTGGAGACAGCAAGGGTACTTGAAGGAAATCGAACACAATATAACAATTTATTCAAGCGTTCAAAACTTACGCATATAATAAGAAAAACGGAAAAGAAGCTGGCAGTGGTAAATTTTATAACGCCAGAAAATTTCGCACGTTTAACAGCACGATTTGTCTATATTGACAAAACTCCCTAAAGACAAATAAAGAGAGTTTCTAAAATAGTCTGTCTAAAAAATTACGCTACATTTTTATTTGCTGCATTTTGCATTAAAAAACATTGGTACCTTTCGGTATTTTTTTTTTAAATGCAAAAATAAACTCTTTAGCGGCACCTCACTTTTAGCGTCCACGTATGGCTTCTGAGCCCAGGTCTTTGGTTAATTGCTGCCACGGCGCCTCGATACAAGCGTGTCTTTTAAATATTTTTTCTGAAGTAAATTTGCATTGCTGGCTGCAGTCATGGAAGGTTACGTGCCTGAAATGCAAACATTCTACTTTGCGCTAGGATATTTTGGCATTACGAAATTCAGCCGCTGCACCGGGATGGCTCAGTAGTCACCGCTTTATTTTCTGTCGATGTTTACTTGCTCCGACCGTTAACAGAATCATTGACGAAGCATAGACAAGTGCTCTATATGTTTAAAACGAGGAAGTTATGCGAATACTCTCATTCTGGGAAGTGTTATATTAATAACTTAGAAATGTATTGGCCTACGCTTTGTACTTTCTGAGCTTGTTGTTGATGTTCCCGAAAGATAAGTGCCAGATACCCACTGATTGGCGAAGACACACACAGTCATTTGCAGATGCTTCTCAATGCCCTTCACGAGAAAAATGTAATGAAGACTGACTGATTAAAATTGATTTGGGAAAGGCGGCCATTTATTTTTGTATTTTCTTGCCGCATTCATTGTCATAGGATGAGACGCACAGTCTTAGACGCAAAGCATCATGGGGCGATGAGCTACTTGGTGCGGGACAGTAGGTTTTTTTTTTAAGGAACACAGAATGGCGTTACAGAGATCTCCCATTCCGCATCCTCGGCGCGCTCCGTGCGCAGAGAACTCCGGCCAAAAGTAGTGTGCAAAAGCCACAGTAGCGAAAACGCAACTGCACACGACGCCAATAAAAGGTTTTTGTTTTCCGAAATGCTGTGGAAAAACCTTAAAATGTTGAAGCTACAACAGTTTTTTCAAATACATATTTCTTTTTAAAAGTGCGCCTGTTAAGCACCAAATATTCGTTTTTGTGGTCTGCAATGCTTGACCAATAGGACAGCAATCAATCGCTTATTTTGAGCAAAATTTGCATTTACATGCATTTCTGCTCGTTTGTTACGATTTGTATACAGGATATTGAATGATAGGACATTCTTAATTATCGAACAACGTTTGTTATTTCATTATTTTTTGACCAAAAATTGAAGTTCTGCAGTCAGTAGCTTTCCGCCCCATGATGCTTAGAGCGCCCATGGTGGTACAGGTGGTCTCGAGGAAGCTCCATGCAAACTCCCATAGGCGGGGCGCCAGCTTTCTCTCTAGTTAATAGTAAGTAACTCTATGAATAGATGAGGACTGCCCGCTCCATGTAAGTACCGCATGGTAGAATGAAAGAAAGTGATTAAAAATAAATAATTAATCGCGCTAGTGCCGAGAGTGAAAAAAAAGAAAAAGAAAAAAAAGTGAAAGAAGAGAGGGAAATTTCGGAGAAGAAATAGGCTACCATCGAGCAGCCCCACAGCCAACGCCCCGCAGCAAGCGCACAAGGCTCTGGGGCGTTTATTGATTTTCTTTTTTTCTCATTCTTTTCTTTTCTTCTCTTCCTTCTTCTTTTTTCTTTCTTCTCGCTTGCCGTCATATCAGGTATTGGTCGCGAGAAGTTGCTCAGGAAGAGTAGCCTTGCTCTCACAAAGCCCGCCTGAGCAGGCCATTGTCGCATCCCTTAATCGCTGCTCCACTGCTCCAGAAGTGATATGAGGAATTTCAGCGATCTATAAATGTATAGAATGAACCATTCCGCGTATATGGGCGAGATCCCATGAACGCTATCGCGTCATACTCTTAAGGCGGCGTTACAACAGAATAATCAGCAACAGAAATTGCTAAAGCAATCTAACGATACACCGATCATCGCCTAAGTGTTCTTTCTTTATTTGCGCTTGTCGACTGCCTTGCGGAAAATGACTCCGCACTGAATTTCTGCATCAGCAGGCTTCAGCTAAACGAAGGTGTGCTGTAGTTTTTTTCATCCTATTTTTTTTCCCGACAGCAGCAGAATCAGCAACAGGGCAGACAACCATGGCGGTGTAAAGCTATGTAGAACATTATGTAATGTGTAGTTGAGTCGGAACATCTTTAAAATCAATGCTGATGAGCCTATTGCGTGTTCATCTGGCTTTGTGAAGAGAGGAACAAGCGTGCGGTGATTCTGTGATCAACAAATAGTACTGTTGAAGTACAATGGTGAGCTGGGCTTGAGGAACTCTTAGTCGGAAACATTTGAACCGGAAAGAAAAAAAAGACAAACCACACTGGAAGAAAAAGATTAGAGGCAGGTGTGCTGTCTTTGTCTCTGTTCGTGTATGTCGCGTTTTCACGCTGAAATATGTCCTGCAGCAGTGGAAAAGTTCGATCTCATGCTGTGCTTCCCAAGCATGCACACATGCAGATATACACATCGTTTCCTAAGGCACCCCTAGGACACCCTTGCGGAATAATGGGGGCGAACTCGGTACCAAAGATATTAGACATAGCTCCAAAGAGAGAGCCAGGCAGAACCCCTGCACATTCTTCGGCTTTTCTTTTCTAGTCCCTAAACTGTGTTCTCAAGTGAAATCCCCTGAAAGAGCTGCTGTGCAAACAAACTCAGAACATGCGTTTGTTTTGTGCATTATTTTCTTTTTTTTCACGGCAGAGACGCAAATTTCGTAAAACACTACTGGCTGCTCTTAATGAAGGAATTTTACATACAATACCCAACGGAGAGCCTCAGGGTATAGGGCTTTCGCCAGCTGAGCACAAGTTAGCATGATTTATTTCTGGGCTGGTGGAGGTGAAATGTAAAAAATCCAAGGCGGCAGAAATTAATTCCAAGCCGGTCAATACATGTCGCACCTTCCGAATTAAATCTCAAATAAAACTATACTATACTGATATATGTCTAACTGACAAGTAAAACCGCACGAAAAAAAGCGGCTAATATGCAGTTGATCGCAGTGTCTTGTATTACTAATATTGGTTGATAGCAAATAGGACCTTTTCTTTGAAATTCGGTGATATTTTTGTGATGACCTTTTCGACGGACGGAGTTCTATCTTTACTGCTTAAGGTAAACGTTCGGAATGACAGCGGTATAGACTGCACTCCAAATGCTTTTTTAAGGCGGTATGCGCCTCAAACCTGGGAACATTTCGCCAGACTTTTTTCACTACTTTTGCGGACCAGTGAATTATGAAATGACTGGACAAATGCCCCTTCATTCTTTAGGCAAGCCAGCTCAATAAAGACCCGCCATGCAAAGAACACCCCTTACAGCCACCATGTGGCTGCGCTGCCACGCCGTGGCTGCGCCGCCAGGCTGTCACGTGGTTGGTCACGTGGTGCGGAACAGCTGCCAGCGGCGCGGCGCCGTGTTTTATCACGTGGTTGGTCACGTGGTTGGTCACGTGACCAAGTTCCACTCGGCCACCTGTAGCTATCGCGTCACTCCAGCTTTAACCAGAGCTAAACCACCACCAATTTTTTGCTAAAACAGATGCTTACAAAGACAGTTTCTTACCACAAACTATTCCTGATTAGAATGAGCTTCCTGAGTCTGTTTTTGTTGCAGTGACTTCGAAGAACTGTATCAATATTTCTAAATTGGACATTCCTATAGCTCTGCATTCAAAACTCCGGCATTTGTACTTATCGTTAGGTGATCTAGTTGGCTTTCTTTGTGTGGCGTACAGTGTATTTATTATTATTATTTTTCTTCTTATTATTATTACGTGTTATGTTTGTGTACCAAACACCTCTGGCCTGGGCCAATGTGGCCTGAAGTAGTTGTGGAAGTTAAAGTTGGTTTATTTTGCAACGAAGTGTTGCGAGAAAGGCCAGGGAAAAAGCTGTGTAAACAGCTTGAGGGATCCTGACTTCCCCTTTGCACAGCAGTATTGACGGCGGCAGAAGCACAAGAACAAAGAACAGATAAAGGAAAAAATGGGTATATATATATATATATATATATATATATATATATATATATATATATATATATATATATATATATATATATATACTTGTAAATAAAGAATAAATATCAGAATGCAGCACGCAGAAAAAAGAATCGGACTATAGGAGGGGGTGGGGGGGAGAGTGGTGCTCACGACAATAGCAGCATAAACCTACATGAATCATTGTCGCAATTCTTGCAGAGAAACGTCGGACAAGTCAAGATTGCCACGGCAGTGCAGCTGGTTCAATAACTTAGGTAAAGTGTATTCCAACATCTGATATCCATAATTGGAACGATATGTTTTAACATTCCAAGGCTCTATGCTGCGCATTTCATACACTGTTTCGATTTTAAAATAATAAATAAATGCATAAATAAATAAATAAACGTTACGGTGGAACTTGCGAAATATTTTACTTCTGGGGGGGCGATTTAAAGTTCGGCAATTTATGTGAGTCGTAAGAGGGACACAGTATATGTATTCCAAGCAACATTCGCAGAATTTTGGCTCCATTATAGTGTCCAGGACGACTACCACACGCGCTTTTTTTTTTGTTTGCCGTTGCTTTACTCAACACGTACTTCGCTGAACGGCTTTGCGTCGTGTGAACGAAAGCCGATTTTACGGTCCGCTTCCCGAGAAACAAGCAAAGATGCTTATCGGGACTTTTCGACCGCTCCCAAGGCGGTTTGAGATCAGGGGGATTGCCTTTGCCGTCGGCGGCTCTTCGCGATTTGCAATGCAAAGCAGGTGACACAACGGCAATGGCTGAGGCGCCACAGCGAGCGAATGGGATGGTCGCACCCTTGCCCTTGGCTTCGGGTTTAGCGATGTCAACAACACTTGCAGCAACACTCGCCTACAGCGCCAACCATGACTCCGCATTTTTCGGCAGAGGAGCGTGGCAGCATTAAAAAAACAAACAAACAAGGTATACCCACCTGCTGCTGTCTTGGCGCAGTTAGCATCAGCTGCTGCGGGACGGAATGTTCGAGATGCTAAGCCCGCTACCAACGGGCTCATTTAAATTGGAATGAGATGAAGTTCCATGGGTAGATTCAAGTAGGTCTTCACTGAGGATTAAATGCTGAGGAGAAACCCCAAAGGTGGATAGATTTGTAATAAAGGAGTAATTACTCATTAGCATACAGAAACTTCGCAGTTGTTAAAAAATTCGCCCTGGTCCGGGGACCAGGACGAATATTTCTTCAGCTATGAGTTTTCTGTCGGAACTGTATAGCTTTCCTTCGTAACCGAGCGGCTGCGCTTCGGTGGATGCTAATGAGTAATTACTCCCTTGCATTTTCCCACAGCGTTATTATTATTATAAGAAAATTGCGGTTGGAACGGAGCAAGATTCAGTGCATAACAGAAACCATGCGTAATTCCTGAATTCGCGGCTTGAAAGGCGAACAAGCGCCTCATTCTGCAACACAGGGAATGAGCGGTCGTGTACACAGCTTAATTCAGCGATTCACCACTGTACACAACCACTGCTCATGAGGATGAATTCATGTACACCACTGTATACGAATGCAGCGTCGTTTTATGCCCCTATTTTATGAAACATAGCGGGCAGGTCATGCGTTCGGAGCTGGCAGTGGAATACCGGCTTGGAGTTCTGCCCGAGGTAGCTTCGTCAATTTCATGCCAATGAAATTTAATTCACTCCCTTCGCCTGCGGATATTTTATCCGAATCTTATTTCTTTCATCCGCTGGATTCCCTTTCTGGGTTGAATCGTGCCCGAGAGCACGTTGAGAAAGTATCTCTGGTTGCGAAAGTGGCCGAATTGTCGTCATAAGAAAGCAAAAAAGAAAACGAGGCATTTCGCATTGGAGGCATTTGTTAATTGGTTAGGTGATTAGCTTTTTCTTGTTGGCGATGCTAATGCCAATGTGTTACTATGCAAATGTTGTAATATTAAAAATTTTGTGCATGGTGAGCAGGCGTGGTTTATTTTGTGTTTTTTATCTTTCAGTTTTGTCAACATTTATGATTCAAGAGAAGACGAAACTCGTACAAGTTACGCGTATAAAAAAATATTAGATTATAGGAATGCAAGGTCGACCACCGCTACCATATTATGTGCTTGCATTTTTTATGTATCCCATAGCGATGACACATATGGCAGTCCTGAGATAAAGTGCATTAAAATATGCAGTTTTTCAATGTGAAGAATGGTACAGTGCAAGTCCACATTCGTTTATTCGAGTTATTTAACATACACAAAATGTCACAGTGAACTCTTTTTGTGTGCGTGCGTGCGTGCGTGCGTGTGTGTGTGTGTGTGTGTGTGTGTGTGTGTGCGATAATGGAGGCATGGGCCCAAGCAGGAGGAACATTGATGAGAAGCAAAAAAAGCATACAGCATACATAATGCATCATCATCAGAAGCTGTTGCGGTGGAAATGCGGCAGTAAAATTGTGAAATTGTAGAATAAGTTATTCACTAGCAATGATAGAGAAAAAAATCTTTGCATGTATGCAAAAAAGATTTCATATATAGAATTAAACACATGGAATAAAAACTAAGAAGAAAATAGATATGGTGTTAACTCCTGCGGTTCTATCATGCTCATATACTGAATGCCATACTCAGGTAAGTCGTTCCACTCTGATATATTTCAAAGAAAAAACAATATCAGAACAAATCTGCGCCGGCAAATTAAGGGTTAAAGGAATAGATTGAGTGTGTCTGGTCTGCCTTTTAGTGAGATGCATGAATTACTGGCTCAGGTCTAAAGCTAGTTTACGGCTCATTAAGAAGTACAATATTTTAGTAGTAGAAACTTGGACTCTGACTGGAGGGAACGAATTTTGTTAGATGCTTTTGCAGCATATATGAAATCAGTGTGACAGAACTTAGAATATATAAAGCAGACGGCTCTACGCTGGATTCTTTCCAGATGGTGAAATGAGTTTATTGAAGTGGTCCCAGACGACGCCTGCGTATTCTAGTTTCGGACGTTTCGCAGAGGTAAATGCTTGATATTTAACTTCAGATGTCACTTGTTCAATCTTATGACGTAATAGACACAGATAAACTGGACAGGCCAATGTGGAATTATTTGTGATATGAGTATTTCATCTGAAGGTATTTGTTATGTCCCTTTTAAGTATTTGTATTCGTTAATCTGTACGAGATGATGCTGCTAGATGGTGTATAAGAACTGAGGAGGGCGTTTTCTTTCAGTGGCATGAAGAAAGACTGATTTTCCGAAGTTTAATTTCCGACCTCGTCCAGTGGCCTTAAATAAGTGAGGGCTGAGTCAAGACAAGTTGGTAACTTTGTTGCTCTATTCGTTGCAAAGAACACAATCGTATGCAAATAAGCATATTTAATAATGTTTCGTCAAAAATCATAAAGAATAGAAGGGCTCCAAGACGATTTACTGTGACACCCATAACGTGACTGGTAGGTCATGTGAACTACGTTCATTAATTCTGACATACTAAGTGCGATCGGATATGGATGCAGAAGCCCCGGTGATAAAAAATCGCGAAGTCGAAGTGTGTGTAACTCCAGAATGGGTCTGCTATAAGGCAGACGGTTGAAAGCTTTACTAAATTCTAGAAATATAAAATGGACATGATTGGCTGTGTCAACAGCAGAAGTCAGAAAATGAAAAACAGCTAAGTGATGAAGGAAAAAATTTGTAAATCTGTGACGAAATGATAATAAGATGTTGAGTTCATCGAAGAAGTCAGGTATGCAGGTGGCATCTGCATGATGCAGCAGTTTGCAAGAACAGAATACAGAATTTGGAAGGAATGATGAGTGCACAAATGGTCACGTTTTTTTCAATATTATTAAAACACGTGCCGACCCCCAGTCCCGCGGCAGTGTCCGTGTATCGACCCCTCTGTGATCGATACGCCAGCGGCCTGCCATCCAGTCACCAAGCAGCTCCACCTCGCTTTTCTCTCTAGATTTGTAACTCTAATACTTCAAGGTAGAACAGGTTAGTCTCGCTGAAAAAAAAAAAAAACAGAGTTTGCAAGACAGGACAACGGGGCGATCTGATTTGCATGCGTTCCGCTAAAATCCGGGATTGAATTTTACAGCGCAGCCGTTAATTGCACGCAGAAGGCGCGAGCGAGGCACGTGACCGAGCATACCACGTGACTTGAGCTGCGACGTCATCACGCCTCCGCACAGGTGACAGGCTGGAGCCACGGGAACAGCGCACGGTGGAAAGGTACCGCTGTGCTGGCGCCTATTCTGATCGTCCGACAGCAGCACTGGGCGTGGCATGCGGAGTGACGTACTCCTCGCAACCAGTATTTCCGAGTCGCCGGATTGTCACAGTGCAAATGAGAGGCAGTCAAAGGTAGCCTTGAAACAGTCAGATTTTTGTAGTCATGACAGACAAACTCATTGAGCATAAAAGGCTGAGTTAACAGAGAGAGAGGGACTAGTTGGTGAGTATTAGTAGAGTGTATCTTGAAACCGCACAAAAAAAATACAAGGGACGAGGAAAAAACCAACAGAACAGAGCGGGAAACTTCAACTGCTTTATTACAACAGTGCGTCACATTTATACAATCATCGTAATCACGTGGTAACATGACAAACGATCATCACGTAACACTTGTGCGGAGGCGTGTACGACACATCATGCAATCTAGATATGAATACTCTTTATCGCACAGGTTAACCGAGGTTTTGCTGACACACAGTATTTTGCTGACACACTGCTGACACAGCAGTATTCATATCTAGATTGCATGATGTCTCGTACACGCCTACGCACAAGTGTTACGTGATGATCGTTTGTCATGTTACCACGTGATTACGATTATTGTATAAATGTTACGCACTGTTGTAATAAACCAGTTGAAGTTTCGCGCTCTGTCCTGTTGGTTTCTTCCTCGTCCCTTGTCTTTTTTTGCGCGGTTTCAAAATGCACTCTGCTGAGTTAACAGACCATAGAATTCAGCATTGTGGTTTGAGGAAAAACTAACTTGAGCTCCTTTCTGCAGCTCCAAAAGGTGCTTTCCTTTTTTTTTAGATACATGCTACGGGAAGAAGTTATGACAACAGTAGCGCTTATCTCCTGCATGACATGAAGATGATTTCTCGAGTTGGAATTTTCTGAGAGACCCGCTTTAAACAGATAAGGAAATCCTGCAGATCCGTAGAGCTTTGTGATTTACAAAGCGCTGAAACGTATGTATTTATATCGAGTAGAATTAGTTACGAGTGCATGATGGAATAGGCAGAGGACAAAATAGGCAGATTTCAGTTTGGTGTAAACATTGACATTAAAGATCGACATTAAAGAGCACCATTAATTAAAATTACTTGAAGCATTATGTCAGCTCTTTCGCCTCCGTTAGATAGAGGCAGTCATTCATTCTATCACCTTCTTGTCAATCCACTAACCAGAGTAAATCTACACCAGTCGAAGGCGGAGATTGTCATGCCTACATGTGTGAGAGTGAAAAGTGTGTGCTCCTCAAGACGAATAAGCATTTCTGCAAACGATAGTCTATTTTTGTCGGGCTGTACTGATATCATTTATCTTATGGCCCAGACAAATTGAAAGCACCCAAACGTGAAAACCTCATTGTTCAAACTACAGATCAACTGCTGTGGTCGCGCACATAAAAATACGATTCATGGAGCTGCTACTCGTTAGTCAATCCATCAATTCACTCAAAGAAGTTGTGAATGTTTGCTGTTTTTCACCAACATGCGTGCCCCAGAAAATATACAATGACCCTTCATTGCTATCGATACATCCTGAAAGCAGCACCTCACTAAAACGTTTTTTTTCGGCACGGGAAACTTGATTGATAAACTAACTGCGAGCCCGCCTATCTTGCCTGCGCTGTGCGGTCAATGACGGTCTGGTATCACAGCCAGCAGTGCTCGCGGTCGAGTTATGGGTTGAGTGTCTGAACGGCATCATATGAAGCACCTCAGCCTCTTCCTGTAAACGATTTTTAGAGCAAAAGCTCCACTTCACGACGAAAGGTGCAAAAGCCGGGTCATAGCTGAAGCCTTGACCTTGAACTTAAAACTTATAAATATTGCCGCGACTAGCAAGCCCTCGGCGGCGGGAACAGATAAGCTTCGCTGGCCGCGGCACGAGAGCACTATGCTATCGACGCAGCTGACAACGTCTGGTGCTAAACTGCAACACACCCTCGCGCTTTGCATTGCACGGCGTCGTCTTCACCAACTTCCATCTGCGGCGCGAAGAGATCAGATCAGCTCAGCCTCGATCAGAGCTTAACCTCAGTGTATATGGCCGCCAGACGTGCTGACGACCCAGCAAAGGAAAATCATGAGCCAGTAAGGCTAAACGCATGCTTTCGCACATCTACTCGATTTAACTACGGTAAAACCTTCCGTTTTTTATGGCTAGTTTTTCTGTGATTGATTCTAGCATGGTAAAGACGAGTGCTTGTTTTACAGCAATAATTGTTCTTGGAATTCTCTACGTCACGAGCCTCGCAGTCCGCGCCCTAGTTTGAAGATTAAAACCTTATGCTGTCCCTGCAGAGAGAAGAAAGGTCACCATGTTGACCATAGAACGGGTGCTTTTTCAGACGAAGTCTGTACGGTAATGGAATACTCATTGTGTTCCGTCAGGTATGAACCTCGGAGAAGTTGATTTTCGGAATGGCGAGAAGTGCACCTCAAATTTTGCTATTAATGGCTGAAGGACAGCCAAATGGTTTGGAGCATTCTAGTCTTCTTTACCCGCGCGGAAGTGTATCGCTCATCTTCTGAACTTAAAGGTTCTTTATTATTCGAGAATTGTGCTATGAGTCATAAGTTGAGAAAGGGCGAAGCGATACATGAGATAGATAGTTAAAGAAGGAGTGAAGACCAGTTTCGCTCAGGTAGTCGCTGAGGTTGTCGATGAAGTGAATGTTCATAGTCCACTTCACATAGTCACAGTCATGGTAAAGGTTTAAGAGATAGACTCTTTCACAACGTGCCGAAGGAAATACAGGTGGTTAGAAAGGCAAATGGGACAGGGGTGGGTGGTTGCACCACTCCTGCATTCTCCGCTCATGAACTAGAAGGAAAAGAATCCTCCCGTTCACAGGGAAGAAAATTAGCCCATCGTTTTAACTTGGATGCGCACATTGCGTTAATAGAGGAGCAGATTCGTTTTTTTCTTTTGCAACGGGTAGCTCCGTGCAGCGGGAGAACTGTAGTTTTTTAGTGATGCGTTATAATTAAATACAAGTTTCTGGTATGCCGATGTAGTAAAACTTGAGGAATTTCTTACTAGTTTTGCATGTAGTCGTTGCTGTGTTTAGGATCACTCGTCGAAATTCCTAATTTATTTATTTCCAGGGTTGTCTTTGTATACACTTCAGCAGACATGAATGTTGTGATATGATTAATCTTGGCTATCGTTCATTCGTCAAAAATTTTATTTAAATTCGCATACGTTAGCAAATTGTTACGATATCATGCACGCGTATTTGAGAATAGCCTTTTGCAAATCTAATGCATAAACTGCTTTTCCAGAATGAAATGTTATCACGGAGCTTCATACATGTGCCACATCTGACTTGTAAGACCTTTTCGCGGTTTCCAGCACTAATATCATGATGGCCTGATGATCCCAGGCAATCTCAAAGTGACGAATTCTCATCTGATGTAAAATAAAAAGGAATTGGGGCGCTTCAGTTGTTCTAATGAATATTTCAGCTCGTTATGTTTACTAACCCCTCTTGCGTTGTTTCAACAACGCGAGCTTTAGCGTCGAGCCTTTTTCGAGTTACGCGCAAGTACCTGTCGCAAGCCAACTGAATTATTAGTCACTGTTTTTTTTTATGTTACTTGCGTGGAAAATAATCGTTTTTTTTTCCTGTCGTGTCTCAGTGCCTCTATGTCAGGAACATGGTCAGATCTTTCTCCCGTTCCTCCACCCACCGCTGTCGGAACCTCTCTCGCATTTACAATACATTATTAACGCCTCTAGTGGAACTCGCAGTCCGTAAGAAACAAGAAAGAAATACTTGTTTTCGATCCCACCGACGCAGGAATCCATCCTCCTGCCCCGGCGCTGCAGCAGTGGCAAGCACTCCATCATTCACGAGCGAGCACCGGTTTCTGCTCCATCTCGACAGTTCCGTGCAACACAGCACAACCTAAATGTGCCGCTGCAACCCACATCATTTCTGGCGAACTTACGCCCGCGTTTTCCCAAGTTCGAACCACCTCAAGTGGATGACTCAGTGTGCACGTGCTCATTGAACGCGGCCCGCTCGTACGCAGACTTCTTCCGGATGCCTGCAAACTTAATTACACGCACGACATACGTAATAGTTGCGCTATTTAGCACGACGCACTGTGTTTGGGGACGGCTTCTTGTTTTCAGTGTCCGCAGAAGTATCTTTGGTAATACTGCATCGAATTGTTAATTCGGAACGGTATCTGGCTCGGAGCGGCATTTTCCCTCTTTTGCGACTCTGAAATATTTAGAGACGTAAACTTCTTCCACTACGCCGTGAACACCCCCGCATCCCACGTGCGCATGTAATGGATCCCTGGGGTTTTGACACTCTTCGTGGCGCCGTGTTGCTGATGTTACAGCAATTATAGTTGACTCGGAACTAGTATAAACTGCTACAATGTGTTCGGCCAACCGCGCAGGCGCACGGTTCCTGCCCTCTCCGTCTTCTTATTTTAGCCGGCGATCAAAACAAATCCTGCAACACCAACGGGACTGAGTTTGTTCCTCGTTTCAAAGAAAACCAGTGCGTTAGTGCGCAGTCGTGTAAATATCGAGAATTTAACAGCCGGGAACTACTGCAGACTGCGGTACAGCAGTGCCGTAGAAAAACAAGTCCATGACGAGTGTCTTCACTCAGGTGAACTCAGACACTTACCACTCGAATTATACCCCTCTAAGCGATCTCGAAACACTAACAAATAAACAAATAAATGAATTGCCGCTTCCATGAGTATCTGCCCTCCCCCCCCACCCCAAAACATCCAAATGGACCCTGTCCTCTGGGGCCTGAAGATCTGTAAGCAAAGTGCCAGCAACACATCCATGTCCCCATGTCGAGTCTAAAAGTCAGGCCGAGCTGTAGTCACATGCAGAGTAAGTTTCTGCGAAAAGTGCAAATAATGCTAGGTAGAAAGGGCACCTCGCTCTTTTACCTTAATTTACACCGATACAACTTTCGACTATAAGCAAAAAGCTTAATGGCAAGACGAAAGACAGGGAAAAAATGGACTTCGTGCGACTAAAACGTTGGGCTAAAAAGGCCACGACCGACCGGCCCAAACATAAAAAAGAAGTAAAATAAGACAACATAGCCTCTTTTTACTAGCTTAGGGAAGTTTACAGAGTGCATGACTAATCATTTACCTCTGTAGCTAAACTGTTTTATCATTGAAAGAGACTCCAGTGAACTGAACAAGAAAAGCACATATACTAATGTTAGTCCTTTGCAACTTGTTTGGTGTCCTAGAATATTGCAATATTACTTACTTGCAACAGCAAAAGTTCTTCACGCACTCCCCAGAACTCCATTCGTCAGAAACACAGAATACTTGGTCACGGTAAAATTTTCACTGACCTTTATAGAAATGGAATTGAGATGTGAAATTGTTGCCCTCACACCTGAATCGATGAAACATGTAGCTCATCTCTGTCGATCAGCAGTTAAATGTGGTTATGCCTTTTGAACGCATGGCACGAGGTTTGTAACTTCCTTAATTTAAGTTGTTCCGGGACCTGCCACCCTATAACCGAACTCATGTCATTCTATGAAGCTGTTATAAATAAAATTTCTGCGTAACTTAGACGCAGGCATGTCGAAAAAGCATTGGAAGGGCAAAAGTTAATACGGCACAGCCGACCTTGGCCTTAACTGTGTTATAATGTATCTTTCTCCTCCTTTGAGTTGCTGGTAGAAATACGGGACCGTATGGCCTAAGTAGACACTATACATGGTGCCCACGATAGCAGAGTAATAGAGAAAGAAATCTTATTGATATTTAAAGCGTTAACGTTAAGAGCGAAACAAAGCGTTTTTCATGCAGGAGGCTTACTAAGCGCAGTGGTTCGAGTAAGGGCTTGTTTTATCAATTATTTGTGACTTTAAGTGCACTTGCCATTGTTTGTCGTGCTAGACACAGACCACATTTCTCTACTTCTTATTCTTTTACGCCCTCCTCATCCCTCCCCCCCCCCCTTTCCCCACCCCGTGCAGGGTCGCCAACCGGAACATTCTCCTGGTTAACCTCCTTGCCTTTCCTCTACCACTTTTCGCTCTCCCTCTCTCTCTCTCTCTTGGTGGTATGTGGTTACACCAAACAAATTACTATCGCATTCACTGAATAAGTTTGGTAACAATAGGACTCCTTCAGCTTGGCCTCTTCGACCAAAATCTAAAGGAAATCAAGAAAAATAGCTCTTATGTGAATGTGGTGGCAGTTCAAATCTAATCGTTTATTTTACCACAAAAGAAATGCAGGGTGGCTCGAACAAAAAGTGAAAACTAGTTCACTTTACAAACGTTCAGTCCCTGGTATACATGACAGACAGCTACGATGACCAGCGGAAAAAGAAATGCGCATAATACAATTTTGTTGTAACTGTCGCACAGGTGTTGTAGAAATGTACGCGTGAATAAGATAACGCCATTGAAATTATAACAGAGCTAAATAACAATGCAAATAGTTTCAATTGAAACAAAGTTAATATAATTCGATGCAAATCTTGGTATAACGCGAACAAGAATGTAATCAATGCAACTGAACACAAATATACAGAATACAGAGAGTACAGCATGTCCTACATTTGCATAACAAAACGCCCTTATGTTATTTTTATTCAAATCTTTTATTTAAATCTTGTGGGCGTGTAGATAATTCAGGAGAACAAGCTATCTTCCTGGAAAAGGTTGTGTTGTAGACAGCACAACAACTTGAGCTTTCTTTTGTTTTGGGAAGACCACATAACCTATGTAGCTTTAAAAGTATCCAGCGCCATCGGATTTATGGCGCATTTCAGAAGTTCCTTCCCGAAAAAAGTAAAACTGTTGCTTTATCATGCATTATTTCGCTCACACTTAAACTACTGCCCCTTAGTGTGAAGCACTGCTACACACTTCAGTCTGAAAAAACTAGCTGTTCTTGAAAAGCGCGCTTTCAGAATTGTATGTAGCCTGCTAAATAGGCACTCCACTAAAGACTGTTTTTCCAAGAATAAGCTTGTAAATACTTTCAGTCTTCATGCGTATAGACTCCTGAGCACCTATATTACAGAAAAGCGAAAATGCGTAAGCAATATATCGAACTGAGCCCACATTGAGTTATTTGAATGCACATTTCCATGCCGTCACAATTTACACTGGGTATTACCGCGCATGAAAACAAACAACGGACGCCACAAGGTTGAATTTCAACTTCCACTACTGCTCAATAAACTAGTTGATGCGAATATAAACATAGACAGCATTAGCTACACTGACCTCCTCGACTTCTTTCTTCGCCCCAAAGCGACTCAGGCTATGAGAGACGCCGTAGAGAAGGGCTCCGGCTATTTCGAACACCTGGGGCTCTTTAACGTGCACTGACATCGCACAGTACACGGGCCTCTAGAATTTCGCCTCCATTGAAATTCGACCGCCGCGACCGGGACCGAACCTGCGTATTTCGGGCCAGCAGCCGAGCGCCATAACTACTGAGCCACCGCGGCGGCTAGAAAGAAGAATGAATTATTGCTCTAATGTGTTTAAGGAAACAAGCCATGCTGAAGTAGAATTGAGATAAGGTAGTAATTATTCAGTGGCCCTGCTCTCTTGGCCAAAACAATTTTTTTCTACTGCGAAGTTTTCATGAAAGCTTTGTAGTTTCCCTTTGTAGACGTATGGCTGCCGTAATGTCGAGCATCCGTCATGAAGTATTTAACAAACTTGACCTAAAGGGCCGTGTTAGCGATGGCTGTCTACTCGCTACATGAAAACTATGGTTGAGAACGTACCGTAGAAATTGACACCTCTAGAAGCCATACAAGTTAACCTTCAAATGCTACCGAACTTGAAACAATGCCTGAAATGTTTTTTTAAACTACATCATCGCATGCCTTTGATGTCTTACACTGTATATTTCGCGGCTAATTGGTGGCTAGAAAAAACAGTGCAATTCACTTCAGCTGTTCGTAGGACATTTGGCAATAAAAATATAATATAGTGTAATATTGCATGGTTATCGCTACTAAACACAGTTACATCTGTTTTTACATGTTCTGTACGTATCGCCACCGGAGCGCTTTTTGAACTTCCTCTTTCCCATGCAAGGCACAACGAAATCGTTTTTGTAACGACCGTAGTCAAGCGCGATAGCTTCCACAATGCCAGAAAAATGCTCGCAGTGTTTTGAGCTCATCTGGAAAGCGCTGAGAGCGACGGCCATGCTGATCTCAAAGATAGATGAGTGCGCTTATTGCTGCTAAGTTGAGTCTTGTTTCAATTTGTGATCACAAATAAGCCCAAGTGAAGACTAAGTTTCAGCTTGGTGCCGGGCTATTCGTGCATGGTTCAATCCTGCGCGCACGCCTGCTATTAGATGCACAATAATATACGTTACCCGAGGTTTCCGGCTGTTCAAGAGCCTATATGGGGATCACTCACAGCCGAACATGATCTTGAGCATTCGCGTGCTTAATGCTGCCGCAACTTCTTATATTCTTACATGTTTTCAAATTGGAATTAAGGCGCTGTACATATATAGATCGTCCGGGGAAGAAAGCACTTTTCATATCGTCGTACCGTGCTCAATTGCAGGAAGTGTTGGATTTCGGGCCAGCGCGTATAAGGCTTAGCCTACAGCACATCTGTCGGGATTTAGAAGACCGAGGAACATAAAACACTAAATGGAGCTGCAAGCGCCAAGAAATATGCCGTGCGAAATGAATTGTGGTGCAAGAATGAGTATTAGGATGTCTTTTTAATGCAATATTAAGAAAAAAACAGACCTGGAAAATACATCATTTGCTTATCGGGAACTCGAGAGAATGAGGACGAATGATTTCATAAGCGATCAGAAGTATGTAGTGCATATCACACGTGACCATTTTTCAACATAACGCATGTCACGAGGCAAAGCAGATATGGTACATTTCTCGCAAAGATTTCGTTGTGTTTTAACGACTTCGCATGCGATGATAAGGATAGTAATGCTGAGTTAAAAACCGTTTAAACTTACGTAGACGGAGGCTTCCCTTTGTATTCGGCTCCTGTATCCTCTGAATAATGCGAATACTTGGTGTGCATGCTTTTTCTTTTTTCTCAACGCTAACATCATAGCATTTTGTCACATTAGCTATCCGAATGCAACGTGCGCAAGCTGTTTTATTGGATCCTTCCTCTATGGCAGTGGACAAACTGCAAACATTGGCTATGAAGTGGGTAACTGAAGAAAATTACGGTCTGACACTGAGCGCACACCTCGACCAGAAAGTTTTCAACTGAGCTTGGTGGGGTCGGTTTGGCGCTGCTTTACGCCTTCGAGGACTCCTGGTCTCATTTACTTCGCAGTAATCACAATGCTGCGTCTC
Organism: Amblyomma americanum; assembly: GCA_030143305.2. NCBI lineage: Eukaryota > Metazoa > Arthropoda > Arachnida > Ixodida > Ixodidae > Amblyomma > Amblyomma americanum. The sequence continues at coordinate 39,222 of JARKHS020014689.1, forward strand.
ACTGACTTATGACGCAGTTTGGAATGAAAGTGGAAGTGCGAAGCGTTTATAAAGTTGCGTTACATCCAGCAGACTGCGAGGGAGTATTGGCATCTATGGCCCGATAAACAGTGCTTTCTTCGAGGTCCTCATAAAGGCCCCAGGACCCCTCGTACTATAAACAAAGAGCATGACATAAACGCTCATCTGTTTAGTCGCACACTTACAGAGACGACGTGTGTTAAGGACTGATCTTTTTGAGTCGTTCACTAAGGATGCACAATTGGAAGCATTCTCCGCGTACTAAGCGATTATTGGGCCAGGACTGGTTAGCGCATAAAAAATTTATTATTTTTTTTTACGTAGGGCAGCTGGCGACAGCTTATCCGAATCATGAGAGAGAAATAACTAGAAAGAAAAGAATGGGGTGGAGCGCGTATGGTAGGTTCTCACAGATCATGATTAGCTGTTTACCAATATACCTCAAGGATAAAAGTATTCAACAGCTGTATCTTACCGGTACTCACCTACGGGGCAGAAATGGGGAGGCTAACGAAAGGGTTCAGCTCAAGCTAAAGACAACGCAGAGAGCCATGGAAAGAAAAATGATAGGTGTAACGTTAAGAGACCGGAAGCGGGCAGAGTGGGTGAGGGAACAAACGCGGGTTATTGACATCCTAGTTGAAATAAAGAGGAAGAAATGGGCTTGGGCAGGGCATGTACTGCGAAGGCAAGATAACCGCTGGTCCTTCAGGGTAACGGAGTGGATTCCAGAAGAACGCAAGCGTAGCAGGGAGAGGCAGCAGGTTAGGTGGGCGGAAGAGATTAGTAAGTTTGCAGGCATAGGGTGGACGCCGCTGGCAAAGGACAGGGTTAATTGGAGAGACATGGGAGAAGCCTGTGCCCTGCAGTGGGTGTAGTCAGGCTGATGATGATGATGATAAATGCTGCGCAGGTTTAGCTTCGTTCCTCATGATGTCTTTACCATGAGCTGATGATCGTTCATTTGACGGAGTGGTCGTCCTGAATGTTTTATGCTCAAGACGTGATGTCCGATAGCCTATCATGCGGTCTAGAGCTGCTTCGTGTCCAGCGACAAACCGCTAGGTGGCACTTGAGTTTCTGCCTGTGTCTGAACATTTTTCTCACGCTCTGTCTAAATATAGTATGTTCAAGCCAACCAGCCAAGACAACTGCAAATTCTGTGGTCATCTTTCTAACCCCTATCCCCCATCCCCAGTGTAGGGTAGCAAACCGGAGACTCACATCTGGTTAACCTCCCTGCGTTTCCTTTTCATTCTCTCTCTCTCTCTCTCTCTATCTGTGGTCATACGTGGAAGCATAAATATCGAGTAACCTTTTGTCCGACTAGTAGTTTTTCTGTGGTCACCGGCGTGTTGTACGTGTTGTTTTTTGTACGTTGTTTCCTGTGCCGATGTATTGGGAGCCTCACATTTCCTTTCTAGACAGCAGTATATTAAAGCGGGTGCAACGGATGTGGGGAGCAGCCGTCTGCTAAAGGATGGAAAACGTCATAGCAGTGTCGAATAGCAACTTGAACCCCACCGCAGGGACAGCGTTTCGTTGAATTGAATCTGCTGTAAGCAGTAGCTTAGCAGCTGTAATCTTTTAAAAACGTATGTGCATCAAACGCCTCTCTATGAGCCGATAAAACACCGTTAGGGCAAGAAAGACCCGTGTAGTAATTTTTATTTACTGCAAGAACTTAATTAGGCACTTCTCAGCGTCCAGGTTGTTTTAATTTCGCCATGAAGAAGGCGAAAATAGAGTGCGTTCTGTAGAAAGGGCAAGAACATTCCGAAAGGATCGCAGTAGACCGTGGAGGGTTCAGCGTAGCTTAGGGCTTTAGGCGACCTGCTCCTGAATAATTGTGAGCCATACTTGAATAGTGTGAACACGACATGCACAGCTACCATTGTAAACAGCTGACAAGTGATGATGTGCCCTTCGGCGTTGCCGGCATCGCCGCAGCGCCTTTTCTCCCGGTCTCAAGTGAACCTAATACGTGCCTTAAAATGCTGAGGTTTGCTTCCGCCTCATTTCTTCGCGGTCGTCCGCAGTGAGTGACAGAGGAAACAACTGTCGTGCATACTAGAACGCCGGCTAAGTACGCGTGTTTAAAGAGACACTAAAAACAAACCTATCCAGCAAGTGTGTTTAGTAAAAATCGATTATCGGGCTCGTTCTGCTTATGCTGATGTATCTCGGTCACAAAACACGCAATTATTGCTGAGAAAACTGGATTATTCAAAATTTTCTCGCCACTCGGTTGAACTTTGTAATGTCTACTCTGAAAAGGACCCCGGAGTCACAGTTGGAAATGAATGGGGCCCGCCGTAGACATCGCCATAGTGAAGGGCCCCCGAAATTTTGACGACCTGGGGTTCTTTAACGTGCACTGACATCGCAAAGTACATGGGCCTCTAGAATTTTGCCTCCATTGAAATTCGACCGCCGCGGCTGGGATCGAACCCGCGTCGTTCGGGCCGGCAGCCGAGCACCGCAACCACATGGCCACTGCGGCGGCTTGTAATTGGAAAAAGACCTGCAATTAGAAAAAGGTAATCTATTGGCACAGGCCAACTTTAATTATTTCCTAGGGCCCCTTTAAATCATCTTTTTTTTTTCTATGTGCCATCAAAATAGCGTCCATCCCATGGAAAGAAAGCCCCGTGAGCTGCCTTTGCGAGCGGGTCAGCGGGTGGAAGTTAGTTCCGAATATGTATTTTCTGCTCGTCAATTTTCTACTTGCTGTCACGCTTTCCTTCTTGAGCAAGGGACAGTACTTGTTTGTTATGCAAAGAAAAAAAAAGTTGCATCTCTGCATATCTCAATCTAAGCGGGAAAAATAATAACTTGGCCCGGCGTACGAACCGATGCGGCTGTAAACGAACTTCGTTAACAGTGAAATGAGGAAAGTATTGCGCTCAGTCCTTGGCTTTTCCTTAGGGAAATGAGAAACATCAGTGGATGCGTGGCTTGATTTGCAGCTGTCGCCGACAGGCTTGGTTCTGCTTAACCATCGTTCGTTTTTAAAGCATTTTTAGAAGCATGATTCTGAACGAGAGCGCGAAAAGCGCAGCCAGAAAAAGTCTCAACCAAGTAGTTTCATTCAAAGGAACTGTGGAGAGTTCAGTGAATTTTCTGACGCTCAAGCGTCTTGACGAAGTCTTTAAGCAAAATTTTGTTTCTTCAGATGCCAGTACACAATTACAATGCAGGATGAAGTTCGCGCCCGCGAACAGCAGAACGAGAGAAACACTGTGTTTCTTAACGCTTTTGACTCGTGAACAACCTCTAGCGATTCACATTCGTGCTTTTTGTGCAGTACCATTGCATTAATCAAACATTTTCCTCTGTGTGTTACCTAGATGCTGGAGCTAGAGGCAACTATATCCGGCATATAAACGGAGAACCAAAAATGATTCTTTTGAGAAGCAGATACATTTACTTAGCTCAAACTTAATCCATTTTGCTTTCGAACTCTCCCTACTCATGTAGCATCAAGACTGAGCAGATGGATTCCATACTAAGCTAACCAAAATGGTCAAAATCTTCAACAAACTTTCTCTAAGCTGTTTACAGGCCCTTGTTTCTTCTGCTGTGCAACTGAAAGCGCTATTTAAAAGCTAGTCCTCTCTTTCTTATGACATCAGAATAATTTTTTCAGTATCAATGCCGCTGCTAGTTTAACTGGAACACTATTCGACTTATCTGCTCAGGATTAACGTAAACTTTGTGCAAGGAAGCAAAAGCAGCGAAAAGTCGGAATAAACACAGGAACGTCTGGGTGGTTTAACGTCCCCAAGCTACTCGGGCTATGAGGGACGCCGTAGTGGAGTGCTCCGGAAATTTCGACCACCTGCGGTTCTTTAAAGTGCACTGACATCGCACAATACACGGGCCTCTAGAATTTTGCCTCCATTGAAATTCGACCGCCACGGCCGGGATCGAACCCGCGTCTTTCGAGTCAGCAGCCGAGCAGAATAGCCACTGAGCTACCGTGGCGGCCGCAGGAGCGTCTCTGGTGTGCATTTGTTACAGAGCATTTGTGCACTGAACTTTGTAAATCCGCGAACGATATGTGTTTTAAGTATAATAATTCCGTGCAGGAGCGCTAGAGGCATACTATATCAAATTCAGATAGTGTATTTTTCTTATGTGCAAAGAGGGAGCTGCCACAAAGGCTACCGTTCGAGGTACCTTCACGAGGTGGCTTCCCCTACAAGTGATGGCAGCAGCTACGCGTACACGGAGACGAAGTTCAAAACAAGCATTTGTACATAGTTAAATTCTAAACCACATACACTTATGCCTTGCATACACTGATAAACAAAATCAAATACAAAATTTATATATATATATATATATATATATATATATATATATATATATATATATATATATATATATATATATATATATATATATATATATATATATATATATGACAAGTTAAATGAAATGAGGGGCCCGTTTGACAAATTTATGAAGGGAGCCAACAGTCACCGAAACCAAGGTGCATAGGGGAACGTTAATTAATTTTTTTTATGTGTTATGCTTATCAGTGGTATAATAATACTTAGATTAATAAATCGCTTAAAGAAAATTACTTATAAAGCAGCAGAAAAAACAACCATGCCGCCGGTGGGATCCGAACCCACGACCTCCGAATATCGCGTCCGGTGCTCTTACCAACTGAGCTACGGCGACGGCTGGTCCAATCTGCTGCTCTCGTGGGTATTTATGTTTACTGGGTGTAAGCTAGCCTTGAGAGCGTTCACCAGCGCCACCCTCGACCGTAGTGGCGGACGTAGCACGTCCTGTAATACCGCGAGCGTGACGTAGAACGTCATCTAACGGCGAGGGCGGAAACCGTGCGAGAGCCCTCTTATGCTACCTATGGCATCAAGACTGCCAGTACCGAGATCATCGTTAAGCTATTAGCAGACAAGTTAAATGAAATGAGGGGCCCGTTTGACAAATTTATGAAGGGAGCCAACAGTCACCGAAACCAAGGTGCATAGGGGAACGTTAATTAATTTTTCATATGTATTATGCTTATCAGTGGGATAATAATACTTAGATTAATAAATCGCTTAAAGAAAATTACTTATAAAGCAGCAGAAAAAACAACCATGCCGCCGGTGGGATATATATATATATAT
>JARKHS020014690.1:0-29688 GCA_030143305.2 Amblyomma americanum
CCAACCATCTCGTATTTACCCTCTTCTGGAATTCATTTCTTCTACATCGGCACTTTTCTACCCTCTTTATGCCTCCGCTATTCAGTTATATGTGTCAATGTTTTGGCTGCAACCACATGCCGTGCTCGTCTTCTCACATTTTAAATCAAGAACTCTTATCTGCCTCCTGATGTTCTCAGCTTAATTGGGGGACTCGCACCCTCAGATGGTCATGCAAAGCGAGTCTGGCGCATTCTGCGGTCTGATACCTGCAGGCAAGCTAGCTTCTACGCTGAGTGCCTGAGCATCGCGTGCAGAAGCGAGGTATCTACACAAGCAGGGAACAAAAGATTTGGACAAGACCTCCGTTTGGCATCTAATACAGCAGAATTCATGTGGCGCCAGATAGTTTCTTGGCTTCCACGGAAAAGGAGACCTCCAGGGCCCGTCCAACAGGAAGTGGTTGCGCTTGGCAACGTCAACATCCCTACGAAAGTCAACAGCCTTCTCAAGCAGGGACCGAAGTTCTGTGAGCATCCGCGTCTGGACAAAACTGAGCTACTTTCTCTTGTGTGGACGGCTGCAAAAATGGCCACCATAGATGACGCCAACAGGTGCATCTTGGAAGGAGTTGAGTGCCTCCCAAAAGACGTCAAGAAAGGAAACACACGTCTTCTCACCTCCGCTGCGGAAGCCCTCAGAGATGCAAAGGTGAAGCTGCTACAGTCAGACAAGGAAGGGGGCTTTGTCATCGTGTCTAATGGCCTGTACAAAGAAAAGGCTCAAGAAGCAGTCCAAGCCAACTTCAGGGAATTAAAGTCCGTCAAACCTGCCAAGGTGCAAGAAAAAGTGGTCCAGCTTTGTGAACAAGCCGGCCTCTCGAGGCTGGCTTCGTCTGTAGGGGCATCGAAAGGAACCTGCCTTTCTATGTTCTTCAGTGCGAAGACACACAAGGATCAGTGCCCATTCCGCGCAATCGTGTGTGAAAGAGGCACGTGGCAACGTGAAGTCGCTGTTTTCTAGCAGAAGTGCCTTTCTGACCTGGAGGTGGACGACCCATTCCTCATCAGGAAGCCCGAGACTGTTTCAGACTTCCTTCGGGAAGAGTGCCCACCATATGTAAGCGCTTTCTCGATTGACATGAAGGACCTTTACTATTCCTTGCCTCAGCGCTCTGTGACCGCGGAAGTCAGCCTTTGCATCGACCGCTTTGGCGTAACAAAATTTCAAAACGCATGTGGAATGGACGTTAGCAGGTTTTTAGAATTGCTAAGTTTTTACATGAGATCAACCTTTGTCCCTATAGACAGCAAGTTTTTTATCCAAAAACAAGGAGTCTCCATTGGCTCGAGCATCGCTCCTGTACTAAGCGATTTACTTCTAGCAAGTTATGACAGGCGTCTTCGAACTAAGCTCGATGACGCGCTCATTGTTAAGATAATGCGATATGTTGATGACTTTCTAATTTTATATCGCACTAATGACGCACAGCAAATGGTTGCAGAGATTTTTGACGTGTTCTGTTATGAACTTAATGACCTCCAATTGACTTCAGAGCTCCCCTCTAAATAATAGGCTCAGGTTTTTAGACATGGAACTGACAATTTCTAACAACCATATTTGTTGGGCATACTCGCCGCGGTCCAGGAAGAGCCTTCTCCCTTTCCGGTCAGCTCACTCTAAGATTGTTAAGCGCGGTATCGCTAAGGCATGCCTAAGAGCCGCACTGCAAAAATCATATCTGCATCAGACAAAAGGCAGTTTCCACGCACAGGTGAACAGGCTATCTGCAGCAGGATACCCCACGAAGATGGTGTCAAATGTTGCTGAGGCCCTGCTTGCAGAATGTAGTCTGCGAAAGATCAAGGGCACCGATGCGGGTCTGGCAGAAAGAAAAAGAACAGTGTGCATCCCGTATGTGCACAAAGTTTCGCACAATCTAAAGAAGATAGTGAGCAAAAGAGGCATTAGGCTGGTTTTTTCAGTCAGGAATAAACTTAGCGGATTGTGCAAGCGTGTTAATGAGGATAGAAGCAGAAAAGGCTGCCAGAAGAAGCATAAGCGGAAGTTCGTTCAGTGTCGTGTTGGTGTCGTTTACAAGATCCCGACCTCTTGTGGCAGTTTCTACATCGGTGAGACGGGACGATGCATCAATGATAGACTGCGTGAACATGCAAAAGATATAGAGAACAAGTCTCGCAGAAACCATCTTGCTGTGCACTGTGCTGAGTGTGATGATTGCGAAGCGCACCTCAATAGGACCACTATCATCGCCCGTTATAAAGATGAGACCACAAGGCTCATTTCGGAGGCTTGCCATATCAGAAAGCTCGGCAACACCTGTATCAGCAGCCCATCGATAAATCTACTATCAAAGGAACTTGCGTATCTTAATCAGTGACGTGCCCTTTTTTTAGTCAAGTTGTGTGGTTGTGCGGTATCTTTCTCTCATGCTTATTTTGTGCTGTTACTCGTGGCATTTCATTTATATGCTGCCTCACCTGTAGCAATAAACCATTTGGTTGTTAGTCAGCGCTGGTGTTTAGTGCTTCTCTTCTGTCTCGTCTTTGATTGCGCTGTTTTTCCAATCGTAAAACATGTACTAACCAGCCCGTATTTGCCCTCTTCTGGACTTTCAAGTTCATTTCGCCTTTGTAAATTAGTGGAGGTGTGTCTCTCCATTTGCGCACAATTCATTAGCCAGCTGGTACTCAAAGTGTTAAAAAGTTGTAGTAGGTGAACACACAAAAATGTAGTTCTCTCTGTGGTCCACGAAGCACTACATTCTTTATCTTTCAGATGCGGCAGAGCGCGCAAGCAACTTATTCTGAAGTCGAAGAGTTTGCATCACGGATCCTGAGCCGTGAAAAGAAACTGTGTAAACAATGACCCCATACATTAAACCGATATACGTCGGAAGTCACAACTAATCTGCAGACTGACGTAGACATCATCACATCCTAGCATGAAAATGAAACATAGTTATTAACATCACTAACCTGGAATCTATGAGATCTGTTTGCAAATAGAGCATTTTCCGTAACCCTTACTCAACTGACTTCGTTCTCGTCTTACAAGTACGAGTATCTTGTAGTACTTAGGACTTGTCTTCGGCTCTCTTGCGTAAAGGTTGGCTAACGAAGTGAGGATTCCGCTTCACCGTTGTTCATTTTGCCTTTTGTTATGAGAATTCCGTCCTCCGGTCTTCACTTTACCGTGGATCGCAGTAAATTAGATTACCGATTTAGCATAGACAGCGAAGCGAGGTACTATTAGTTTAAATGCTTGACGTTCACTTGTTAAATTGGTGCTGAGAACTTCATTCAATTATTGTTCACAGCAGAAACGTATTCCCTGGTTCTATCAGGGAACGTGGTCGTTTGCCGGGCAGCAGAAGACGAATTTATCGACGAGAAAATTTGATAAGAAAATTTTCCTGCGAAATTGTTCCGACTAGCGATGTCCTTACTGAAAAGAACGGGTTGCCACCATTTTTAAGCAAGGTGCCTCTGGGATCCGGTCCTAGAAATCGGTGCCAGCGCATGCACGCACCACTATATTTCATTGTTTCACCGATGTTCTTCATTTTATAAGCATTTCTAGGGCTTTCACAGCGATCAGGAGCCTCTTCTCTAAGCTGAGAATTTAAGGGTAATATGCTTCTCAGGAGCTTAGGAAGCTTCAAGACCGTATATTTAACTCAATATTGCACAGGAAAACGTTTGTTGCAGAAATTTATATTGCAGTAACGTGCATGATAGGAGGTGCAATAGGCTCAATAGGAGGCAGAAGCTGAAGGTGGTGCAGACCTACGCGCACACATCCAGCCATGATGACCAGACAGTCGAAAGCTCCTATGAAGACGTGAACTCGGCAATGAACAATGTACAATCACAGTATACACTCTCCTGATGGGCGACTTCAAATAGAAGGTGGGCAAGAAGCAGGCTGGCGACCACGCGGTAGGCGACTATGGGATGGGTTCTAGGAATAGCAGGGGAGAGTTGTTAGTAGAGTTCGCAGATAGAAATAATTTACGGATCATGAATACCTTCTTCCGCAAACGAGAGAACAGGAAGTGGACCGGGAATAGCCTCAACAGTAAGTCTAAAAATGAAATCGACTTCATCCTATGCGCTCAACCTGGCATCATTCAGGATGTGGACGTCCTGGGAAAGGTTTGCTGCCACGATAACAGAATGATAAGGTCTCGAATTAGATTAGACTTGAAGAGGGAACGGAAGAAGCTAGGAATGAGAAAGTCCACTAACGAGTTAGCAGTCAGAGGGAAAAAAACAGGAATCCGGGATATCACTGCAGAACTGATATTCAGCTTTAACTGAGGAAGGCGATCTTGATGTTCATACAATGAACGATAATCTGACAACTTTCATTACGGAGTGCGCAGTAGAAATCGGCCGTAGGACGGTTCGACAGTATACTGGGAAGCTATCTCAGGGGGCTAAAGATCTGATTAAGAAACACCAAAGCATGCGGGTGTCTCACCCTACCGACAGATTAGAACTAGCAGAGCTATCGAAGTTAATAAATAAGCGCAAGGGGGGGGGGGGGAGGGGGGGTAGCCGTCATAAAGAAATTTAATACGGAGTGAATCGAGCATGCTCTAAAGAACGAAGGTAGCCTAAGAGCGGTGAAGAGGAAACTACGCATAGGTAAAAACCAGATGTATGCGTTAAGAGACAAGGAGGGCAATGCCATTAGCAATATGGATAAGATGGTTAAAGCACCCGAAACGTTCTACACGAATCTGTACAGTAGCCAATGTAATCAGAACGCTAATGAGAGAGACAGTAGCGCACAGCAACACTTCATCGCGCCGGTAACGAAAGAGGAAGTAAAGGCAGCCTTAGGAGGAATGGAAAAGGGAAAAGCAGCTGGTGAGGGTCAGGTAACAGGAGATCTGTTGAAGGATGGAGGGGAGATTATGCTAGAAAAACTAGCCAACCTGTATACGCAATGCCTTATGACCTCGACCGTGCCAAAAGCACGGAAGAACTCAAATATTTTCTTAATTAATAAGAAAAGACACGACAACGACTTGAAAAATTACAGACCATTACGCTTACTATCCGTTGCCTACAATTAATTTACTAAGGTAATCACTAATAGAATCAGGGCAACCTTGGACTTTAATCAACTAAATGATCAGACAGGCTTTCGTAAAGGATATTCCACAATAGATCATATTCACACTATAAATCAGGTGATAGAGAAATGCGCGGAATATAACCAACCGGTATATATAGCCTTCATTGATTACGAGAAAGCATTCGACGCATTGGAAACCTCAGCAGTCATACAGGCATTGCGTAATCAGGGTGTAGAAGTGCCTTATGTAAAAGTAGTGAAAGATATATATGGCAACTGCAAAGCTACCATAGTCCTCTATAAAGTCAGGAATAGTATTCCAATAAGAAAGGGCGTCAGGCAAGGAGACACGATCTCGCCAATGCTATTCAGCGCCTGTTTACAGGACGTATTCCGAGGTCTGAATTAGGAACAGTTAGGAATACGAGTTAATGGAGAATACCTAAATAATCTGCGATTCGCTGATGACATTGCCTTGCTTGGTCACTCAGGAGTTGAACTGCAAATCATGATCAATGGGTTAGACAGGCAGAGCAGAAGGGTAGGTCTAAAAAAAAAAGAAGGCCGCCACCGTCTCGAAGACGTTGAAATAGCGAGCGTTAGCTGATTTGTTGTTGTTGTTGTTGTTGTTGTTGACCTCACACAATGGCACATACCCACAAGGGGGATTGGCCATAACCAGGCGGTGGCTATTTAAATGACCAGTTGCATGTGGCAAGCATGGGATGACCTACCAAAATTTGGATCGCACAGTTTTCGTAGCCGAGGAGGTTGCAGGAGGTTAGGGGGGCATACAAAGTAAAATTTAGGCAAAGAAGGGGTAGGGATTACTATAAGTGGTTGTAAAAACCGAAATACAGAAGCTGATAATGGGAGGGGCAGGACGAAAGATCACGAAGGTAGACGTTTTGATTCCAGTAGATAATTTTGAACGGCAGAGCAAACATTCCCATTGGTATGGTTAAGCATAGAAGCGCCAAGAGACAGAACAACCACAGAAGACAGGCGCAAACTGAGATTCTGTATTGGAACTTCTAATAGTCGCCTCCTAATCGATGAGTAACGACGGCAAAAAAGAAGAAAGTGCTCTATTGTTTCCGGCTCCGCACAATACGGACACAATGGGGAGATCGCCAGACCAGGCCTGTATAGGTAAAAATTTAGTTGCGGTACTCGGCAGCGAAGCCTCGTGAAGGAAACTTCAAGATTGCGCGATCGCCAGACTGAGCTTCTCCATGGGAATAGTAGGTGCTGGAAGTCGTCCAAGGAAGTAAGCGCTGATGCACCCAGTTCGTTCATTACGGTGTACCGTCGGAAGCGTGCCGCCGTGATGTAAGCAGTTTTTGGAAGCGGGTCAACAATCGGTCCACTTAGGGCTGCCTTCGCTAAAGCATCAGCTGATTCATTTAATAGAAGACCCCTGTGCCCAGGAACCCAAAGAAATCGAATTAATGTGATGTGTGGAGGGATCAGGAATTTTAGAATGCGAAAGAGCTGCGATTCAGTGGACGCCGAGAGGGAAGTGCATAAAGATAACGAGTCTGTAATTATTATTACTGCTGCTAACTTTTTTTTTTTTACTAGGTGAAGAAAGCGAAGAAGAACGCGCCGCTCGTCTCGAGAAACGGAGTGTAATACCCTTTGAAACGGGGTGGATTGCCACCATGCTCGGCTACGCGTGCACGCACTCCACCTAGCGGAACGATCGCCACCTAGCGCCATCTATCAGAGAAATTACGATGCACATCTAACCATGGTCGAGTTGCATTCCCTCAAGATACGATCCAAACGTAATTTTGCTTCGTTTGGGGGCCATGGTGGGCCTAGAATTCGGCCTGCGGTGCGATATGGCAACGCTGCAATTAGTAATTGCATGTATGCAATGTTTACCTATCATTTATTTGAGGTTTTCTTTCTGTACCACAACCCATAGAGTTTTTTTGCCTACCAAATTTGGTATACAACTGTCCCCGGATGGGTGCCCATTGTTGCTGGAGTATACAGGGTGTCCAGGCTAACTTAAGCCAAGGGTTAAAAAATAACATATATGAGGTAGGCCAGGGAAGCTGCTTACATACACCTACCAACTGGCTTGCATATCATAGGCAATTTTTGTTTTGCAATTATTTAATTAGCAATTAAGATAATTTTTCTAAATGCGTAAATATCGACTTTAGACAGGAAATGTGTATAGCGAAGTTGGTGAGTGCATTCAGAAACCCCCATTTCATATATTTGCTTAACAAAACACGTTGTGGGGCTAGTTGGTGAAGCATATTTTCTGGAAGTTCGTTATATTTGCAATAACGAAAGCCTCACGTGTATCTTTTTTCCGAGCTCCAAATAAAACCCGCGAAATAAATAAATCACGGGACTAGCGCATCCTCGCGCCACGATTGTTCTGCTCTCAATCCTGGCTTAAGAGAACGAAATCAGCTGCTGGCATGGCGCGACGACCCCGTTTCTCCGGCAGGCCGATATGTCGGCGGTGGTTGCACCGTCACGCTTGCAGACTGGCTCGCGCGGGCGTCGCAACCACCGTCGACATACCGGCCTGCCTGAGCAACGGGGTCGTCGCGCCATGCCAGCAGCTGATTTCGTTCACTCAAGACAGGATTCAGAGCAACAGAATCGTGGCGCGCGGATGCACTAGCCAGAAGTTTTTTTTTTTGTATTTCGCGGGCTTTCTTTGGAGCTCGGAAAAAAGAACACGCGAGTCTTTTGTTATCGCAGATAAATGGAATGGGGGTCCCTGAAGGCGCTGTCCAACTTTAATATTCACATTTGCTGTCTAAAGTCGATATTTACGCGTTTAGAAAAATTATCTTAATTGCTAATCCATTAATTTCAAAACAAAAAAATGCTTATGATGCTCAAGCCGGTTGATAGGTGTATGTAACAGGTTTCCCGGACCTACCTCAAATATCTGATTTTTTAACCCATGGCTAAAGTTAGCCTGGACACCCTGTATATAGTGGAACGAAAGTATACATGTATAGCGGTCCCGTAACAGGACAGTTTTCCTACCCGTATTAGGATATCTTTTGGTGAGGTGGGTGGGAAAGGAATGAGAGGGCACAACCAATTTTAATGACCGCCATTTTGAATTCGAGAAACCGAAACTATGCCGTCATTTCGTCCACTGACGTCGTGCTCACATAGTTCCACTTCTATCCACGATATTGGACCATGACGTCACCACTGGCATGCAGCAGGTGGTTGTTTCTACAAGGCTATTGTAGCTGGCGGTACAAGTCTCAATGCGAGATGCGCTGTTTATAACTTGTTGCAGCCACATATGGCGCTTTGATCTCAGGGTGATAGGAGACCTCACGAAATCTCTAAAAGGTATGAGTAGTTGGTGCCATAGGTGGCACTGTGATCAAGGTTGGTAGCATACCCCATGAAATCTCGAAACGTGATGAGTAAGAGCTAACGCTCTTAAAGTTAACATGCTGAAAACCAAAGTAATGTTCAACAGTCTAGCAAGGGAACAGCAGTTCACAATTGGCGACGAGGTGTTGGAAGTGCTAAAGGAATTATGGCAGGTCGTGACAGCTGATCCGGATCATAATTGAGAAATAACTAGAAGTATAAGATTGGGGTGGAGCGCATATGACAGGTTCTCTCAAATAAAGAACGGCAGTTCACCAATATCCCTCATAAGAAAAGCGTACAACAGCTGTATCTTGCCGGCATTCATCTACGGAGCAGAAGCGTGGAGGCAAACGAAAAGAGTTCAGCTTAAGTTAAGGACAACGAAGCCAGCCATGGAACGAAAAATGATCGGTGTAACGTTAAGAGACCGGAAGCGGGCAGAGTAGGTGATGGAACAAACGTGGGTTAATGACATCGTGGCCGAAATCAAGAGGAAGAAATGGGCTTGGGATGGGCATGTAATGCGATGGCCCGATGGTCCTTAAGGGTAACGGAGTGGATTCCAAGAGAAGGTAAGCGTAGCGGGGGGGGGGGGGGGGGGGTGCCGGCAGAAGGTTAGGTGGGCGGATGAGATTAACAGGTTTGTAGGCATAGGGTGGACGCAGCTGACAATGGACGGGATTAATTAGAGAGACATGGAAGAGGCCTTTTCCCTGCAGTGGGTGCAGTCAGGCTGATGATGATGATGATGATTATGATGGACTTGCATGACGAAGCAGAGGTAAATTATAAAAATAACTTAAACGAAGGAAACGAATTCCAGCCTATTTTGCCTTTGTAATTTGGGTTCTGTACCTGGAAGTGTTATTTGAGTTTTGGTTTGGTATCTAGGAGATAGTATGGTTTGGTGGGGTTTAATGTCCGAACACTTCAAATGGCCTACGAGCCTCACCGCAGTGAAGGAATTCGAATGAATTTCAACCACCTGGGGTTCTTTGACGTGAACTCGCATAGCACAGCACATGGTCGGCTTTGCATATCGCTTAAAAATGAAACCACCGCAGCCAAAAGGCGGCGTTTCAACGAAAAAAAAGAGATAGAGGTGAATGTAGCGTAATGGATGCGTGCAGAGGGATCCGCTCTTAGGATAAGCACGCGAGTGTGTGGCCGTGCCCTTCGGAACGTCTATGTATCCGACCCGGCCGGGCATCGGATCTAAATGGCGCATGCGCAGGGGGACCTGGAGCTGGTGCTTTGGTGCGGGTTTCGATTAACGCACTGACGCTCCGAAGAGCGTGGCCGCTCACTTGCGTGCTGAACCTAAGTCAGTAAACCATCCTGTACTAAGTACCGGGACCAAAACTGGCATACACCACTCGTGTCTTGGCGGGCACTTTCGTTAGCAGTCACTGAATTGCCTGGAATGACGCCGACTATCCTGGTCAAGGACTGGAATGCGATAACGAGTGTTCGTCATGAGTCGCTGCTCATCCACACGACGTGCCGAACACTTTTGATAGGGCCGACGGAAACATGCCAGCTGTCTGCGCACGCACCCTACGCAGTTTGTTACGTATTACATTAGGAAGCTACTGCCTGTCCATATCATTGGGAACAACGAACCCGCAGTACGCGCTCCAAAACTTCAATTCCGTCACCTTTTACCTAGTTTGTGGGGGTGCTTTGTTGGTGCCGTCACGTGTGGTGGCGTGGCTTGCAGCTTCGGGTAACACCTTTCGGCGTATTTGTCCTATATCAAGAACGCCGCGTATCGAAATGAGCAGACTGATATGCTTCAGGATAAAAGAGGCCACACATTCACCTGTCTCGACAGCACGATATGATGAAAAGATGGCGTACAAACAAGAGAAGTATGAGTGGCATATACCTCTTTTCACCCGAAGAGGTCTTTTGCTTTGATTTTATCGGGTTTAACGTCCTAAAGCGACTCATGTTATGAGGGACGTCGTAGTGGAGGGCTCCGAACAGTTTTGCCTCCCCGGGTGTTCTTTAGCGTTCACTGACATCACACAGTAGACGATCCTCTAGCATTTCGCCTCCATCGAAATGCGACCGCCGCGGCAGGGATCGAACCTGCGTCTTTAGGGTCAGTAGTCGAGCACCATTACTACTGAGCAACCACGGTGCCCGGTACAGAACATTTGCTGGTAGGATTGCATTCATATGAGCCGCTTAGAGAAAGCAGGAAATGCAAGTATATAGAGGACAATCTAGCAGTAATGCTAACCTCGAAATAGAACATAGCGCGTAAAAAAAATTGATTTTTCGTGTGTTTTTCTTTAGTCGTGTCTATGCACATGGAATTCGTAAAGCATGTGTATTTTGGGGATAAACTCTTGGGCTCTCGCAGCGAAGTGAGTTAGTCGTCGTTGAACCTGTCCATGTTGTGCAGTTAGTAACGATAATTAAAACCACCAAATTTTAGCTGACCTTTTGGTTTCCTGCTGCACGCAGTATTTGGAGAAGCGTTTTATTTTTTCTTACTTTTATGGCGATGTATTGCGCGAAGGTCCATAAGCAAAATGTAAAAAGATACGTGGAGTGCTTTTCCTCTATCATCTGCTGCAATATGAACAGTTGCCAGTTTTCTGAGAAGTTTAGTTGAGAAGCACGCGAAAAAGCGTGCAATCGTCTCTCTGGTATCGCATCTTGACGCAACTCGGGTTTCCACTCGAAAATACTGACTCAAATCTTTCAAGAGCGGCCTTGAGAAGGAAGCGTCTGGAAGTCCTTATTTCGGCGTTTATCACTTCTTGGTATCTCTGGGGTGAGTCTGGCGCTGCTGTAGCCTCGACGCTCCTTCGCCTTCTAGGTCACAGTCACTTTTGGAGTCCACAGCGAGTGAAGATGTGCTCCAAGCTCTCTCTTTTCGTTTGCGCCGTAGTGGCCGTGACGGGCACTCTTTGGCATATTTCAGATGCCTACACCGGTCAAGCTCATGTCGAGGTCGTGGACGGTAAGCGCTCCTTTCTTTCATATATGTACTGAGAAAAGAACACGCCCGTGGAGCTTTCTCCTCCGAGATTACTGCTGGGTTAATTTTGTAGATTTTGTTACCACTGCATACGCAGCGGAAGAGAGTAGTAGATATGTGGCTAATATCTTGGAAGCAATTGCATAGCTGTATTGCATCTCCCGAATAAAGTATGTGAGCGGAAACACATTGGAACATAGGTTTTTGTTACCGGACCCATCTTATGAGTACGTGGCCGTTCAACATGAATACAGGAGGCAAGTATTTATGCCTCCAGCCCTTGGTGCATAACCGCTAAGATTGAAATCTGCGGCATTGGAGCAAGCATTCTTCCGGTACGCAGCAACATTGTTTACTAAGCTAAGCCGGAGTAACAAAATATGCACGCTAAGACGATGGCTGATGGCTACGATTACGAATTGTACAGGGGCAATTACTTTCGTAAGATGGTAGAGGCTCAAAGCTGCGAACAATTAAAAGCTAATTTTTACGACGGTGAACTTTTAGTCTACCAGAATACAGAACTGAGTAGTGAGAATGCAGATTCCTCCAATGTGTCGCAGATCACAAAATGACAGGCCAGTAAATGCCTGGACGTGTAAGCAGTCACGGGTAGTTCTTTTTTTGGCTTGCATGGCAAGTGATTACTGAGCTACCTTGTTTAAAGACGGCACTAAGGTGCTTCAGTGGAGGACTTCATAAAGATTATTATCGTATGGAATGCTCAAGAGGGCAGAATGATTTCGCAGGCGTATACAGAATTTTCTTGTGCATGGTTATGATTTATGTAGTTAATATTAAGACGCAGGTCTCGATACGTTGAAACCGTATCACACCACCAGCGTTGAAATTTCCTACCTTGAGGTGAGTCACTGAAGGCGTCAAGTCCCTTGCTGTACGCTGCTTGTGTCTTTCTAGGCAAATGCGTTTTCCAGAACAGAACTCTCGCTCATCACGAAAGCATCCAGCTTGAGACACCTTGCCAGGGCTGGTTCTGCGACATCCATGCGCACACTGTTTCCATTGGAGGGTAAGCATTTTAGTGCGTCGCCCACGGCTAGTGTATACTTAATCGATACAACAGACGCAAAGAAAGTGCCGGGAAAACTTCGTATCTTTGTAGTTTAAAAAATGAGCTCCGAGCTGTTAGCGTACTAGTGAGTAATAGCAAGGACTGAGGGTTTCATAATTGCTAGATCGTTGAATTAATCTGCGTCGTTTACAAGAAAAAATGTGCAGCTGTGTTGACCTGATAATACTTTTGTTGAAATGCTACTGGGAAATTTCGGTTCAGAAAAAGCAGTAAAAGAAAAACCGCGACTGGAAAGCTCAGCCACCTCAAACTTAAAGTAAACCCGCTTTCGAGCTGATAGGGCGGACCAATAAACGTACCACGCAACCAAAGGGCAACTGTGAAGGATGATTCCTTCTGTGGACGCCTACGAGCCGTTGGAAGATACTTGCTTTGTTAGAGTGCAGAAAATAGCTACTGTTTTTTTTTACAAGCAAGGCTGAATGCTGAGCCTGTTGGTAATGCGTGGTAAAAATGGTTATTACCAGCCGAAAAAACACGCGCATGCAACGAGAAAAACATCGCACAGAGACTGTGCGTTTTTTGTGTTTTTGTTTGGCGATAAATTTTACTTCTATAAGTCGCGCTGGATCAGTTGAATTGCAAAGCGGTTGATCCTGCTACGGGCGGAAGTATTGCTAATCATGAATGCCTGGCGCGGAACTGCTTATGATAGTTTTGTGCTCGTGCAGCAGGCCGGGACATAAGAATAACTTGTATTTGGCTCTCAATATAAATCAAGATCTCCGAAGCAACACTGTCTGTAAGGCGAGTTGGTTTGTTTTCATGTTTGCAGGGCACAGCGCAAATATGAACGGAACACAAAAACAAGGAAAAGGACAGATGGAGCGCTGAACTAACAACTTTTATTTTGAAAAGAGGCGCACCCGTTAAGTGGGCCATATCAGACCAAACGACCAAGGCAAAAGGACTGTCCTTGTTCTTCTTGCTCTTGTGTTCCTTTTATTTTTGCGCTGTGCCCTGCAAACAAGAACCACTGAGTAAGTAAGAACGAACGATAGGGACGTACGTTGTATTGATCCTTGTACGCATGTGTTGCACCTTATGGCACGTTGTATGGTTGGAGTGGTGTTTTAAGTAGGAAAACACTGACCATCACTGAGGGCTTCCTTATCCAATTAATTCAATAGTCGTGTGGACAGCCGGGAGTTCTCAACACACCAGAAATTTGAGTAAATATGTGTTCACCTCGATCATGACAGGCCACCAAAGAATGACGACTGAGCCTTAAGGTTCCTTCATTAACTCAGCAATATCTCTATACAATTAGTCCTTTTCTGTGTCTGTAAGTAAGAGATTTTAACATGGCCTGTGTAGCGCTAGTGACGGCGCATGATATTTGGGCTCTAAGCCAGGTACATGCAAGTATACACAAAGCTTGCAGAGGCATAATGAGATTGGTCAAGAGTCGTGACGCAGTTGTTCATCGCAATGCAGAATGGCGCTAAATGCACCAAGGGTCTTGTGCAGTGCTGCACTTCAACCTTAGAACAAACGGTCGTAGAGCGCCACGTGACAAAGTGGAGTAGCAAGACAGATTGCAGACGGGATTGACTTGGTGCGTGCGCAAAATATTGACGCCATTCAGTTAACTTCGTCATTGGGCGCGGCACGGCCTTTAGTTCGATGCTCACATGATACTGCCGAAAAGTTGGTCGGCTGTTCGCGATCTTGTTGCTGGAAAGCCGGCAAAAAATACTGCAGCCAGCGGCTGGGAAGTCGGTTGATATGTAGTATTAAGAACAGCGCAGGCACGGGCCAGAATAAATGAAACACAAACCCCGCAAGCGTATGGTGCCGTCTGGGGATTTTATTCGTGTGATCAAATATGCATTAAAAAGAAAGAGAAAAACAAGAAATTAAAAAAAAATTAGTGACACAAGGCAGAAAGCCCCTGTCCAAAACAAAAATGAAAAGGTCGCCGATGACCTTACTGATAGCGTACTGTCTGGCACTGATAGCACACGAGGCCACGCGCTCCAGCGTTCCTCCGAACCATGGCAAAGATAGCACGTGTACCAAAGAACCTGTTGCTGGGCTTACGCGAGGCACAATTAAATTATTCGCATAACTGACTAAATATCTTTCTTGGTTACAATAACCCAACCAGAACACGCTGTAAGGGATTGCAGCATGAGCAAAAGCGTTCCTCCCGCTTCCTGCACAACACGAAGAGGTGCAGGATCCACGTTTTCTTATCGCAAGGAGGAGTTTAGCCGGAAGTGTTCTCTGAACTGAGTGGCTAGTGTTCTGGCGGCCATTTTGATTCACGACAGGTATGGAATAATCGAGACGAGGACCTGAGACGGGGTTTTTGAAACGATTGGTGTTCGTAAATAAACGGCAACACAAAAGCAGTGACGAGATGTTATGCTGGAACTAGAAGAAAATATCAAAACAGGCTAAGAGTAGGTTGTATTACAGTGCCACTTTTATTGCGGCTGTGGCATGTTTCCAGGACACTATAGCTACTCCGGCTGGCTGGTTCGTGGGGAAAGGCTGATACGGAACCCCTTGTGTCCTTACTTGGTTTCAATAGCTCTTGACCACACCTCACTGGAGATTTGTAATGCCTTGTTGAGGTTAGAGCTAAAATAGAAGACTGATTCGAAGCCCAGGGCTAGAGACGGGTAACTTCTGCCTAAAGTTGTTCGTGCTGCAGTTAAGCCTTTATAATGGTGCGGTTAATCTAGTTTGATACATATCAGGCTGACATTGCCGATGGTGAGGAAAGAAGAACGGCCTCGAAGCAGCCGGTGTTATGCTGTATGTTTTATAGTTATAAATTGAACTCGATATCTGTACTAGGAATAGAAATTTCCTCTCTAGAGAGTCACTGAGGAATCATTTTGGGGTTCTGCCTTCTATATTTTCAAAAGCACGGGCTAATTGTTTTCCTTCTTGACCCCAGGTGCGCACCACATGCACTGCCGGACCATTGTCGAACTGTGAACGGAAGCGGAACTTATCCAAATTGCTGCCCCCAAGTTGTCTGCGATGAGCAAGCGCAGCACAATGAATAATTTAATTGTCTCCAGATGAATCCTGTCCTCCAATAAAGGGCTGATCTTCCGGTAAAAATCAGACTGTGCTCAGCCTTTGTGGCTTACTGTTATTTTAGGTATGAAGGGCTTTATTTAGTTATTCATACTTGAGATTCCGCAAGATGAGCCCCCCACATGACAGGCGGCTCGCTACAGCATGTCAATGATTTTGACAACGAATTCCTTGAACTGAACTAGATTAGGATGTTGAACTTCGCCGGCAAAGACCTGCAAATGCTCCAAGCCGTCGCCAGCATTGAGACCCTAGCCAACGGCCTCAAAGACCAATTTTTTTCCGGTTGCTACCAGGGAGTTAAAAAGTAAATTCTCTACCCTGATCTACGAGCTGAAATCGAGAAGACGCCGGCTGAAGTAGCGCGGCGTCATGTTATCTGTGTTGCTGGAGGGAACACATCAACAGCAATAGACCTGAAACACCAGGTTTTATGTTGGGATTGCAAAATGGGCCTATAAAGGTAAGAAAAAAATATATAATGAGACACTTAATCTTCGCCTTAAGGGTATGTCGCGATTGCTGTATAGTTTAATGCCTATATATGCAGAATTAGTCATTCTCTACTTAACGTTGATAGCTCCCCGGAAGTCCTCATACCAGCTCCTGGCACAGTAGTGCAGCGGTTATGCGATGCTCCACTACCCTGCGATGACAGGAGCTCCCACCGATGGGGTTTGTGCGACCCAGGTTGCTTAAGTGCCACGTGCCATGGTGCGCAGTTTGCTCACAATCGGCTGGGCGGGTTGTGATGACGCCTCCATTTTATAAAAAATATGAAGGCACTTAAGCCTGCTTATGTGCAGGAATGCGAAAGAACGCGGGTTTTCCCACGACGGCAGTACACGTTGTAATTTTTTTCTGTTCTTATTTTGTAGTGAAAGCTACTCTACCCTAGCCGGAGTGATTTCACCCGTATTGGCCATATGGTCCTACTGCGCAAACGTGCGTTTCGCCACAGGATGGGTGAATGGATGGATGGAAAACCGTGGAGGATTCGCGACGAGCCGAGTTGGGGGGGGGGGGGCGCTTTTCCACAGCTGGCATGACGTCACGTAGAGCGAGCGCCTCCCCCACGGCAGCGGCGCGTGGAGGATTCGCTGGGACGATCGCAACGAGCCGAGTTGGGAGGGCCGATTTTCCACAGCTGGTATGACGTCACGTACAGTGAGCGCCTCTCGCGGCAGCGGCGCGCAGCTGCAGCATGGAGGATTCGCTGGGACGATCGCGACGAGCCGAGTTGGGGCCCCTCTTTTCCACAGCTGGTATGACGTCACACATAGGTCACGCTAAAGGTCAATGGTGGATTCTCCGGGACGACGGCCAAGAGCGGAAACCTCGAGCAGTATTGCTTTCGCAATAAAAGGAGTGCGCTAGAGGAGAGCTTACTTTCTTTTTACACCCTTCTGTTTAGAGTGTAGCTCCAAGCATAGAAGCGGTGAAGTCGGAGGCAAAGACATGGACAAGAGTTTATGAGGTGCGTGTTCACGAAAAAGAAAGAAAATATTCCTTGCGTTGAGGCAAAGCAGGTCAGTGAAACATAGCAGAAGCATGAGGGGAGATGCATGAACGAAAGCCAGCTGACTACATACCGCGGCAATTAAGTTTTCCGCGAATTTACATTCTGTAAAGTTTCTTCCATTTTTGTACAAGCGCCCACAAAAGTTTTCCGAGAGACGAAAATTGGCACAATGCCTAATTACCGCAGAGTGTAAGGATGCAGCCATGAACTGAAGGGTGTGCTTTGTAGTTCCCAGTGCGACCTGCCAAATACACCCGTCAGTGCCTAGCTGCGTTTGTAGCCAGCGAAAAAATTAACGTTTTTCGTGATATCGGCGTTGCGAAAACTTTTGTGGGCACCTGTACGTGCAGCAGCCAAGGGAACTAGCTGATACCTATGAAAGAGTGCGGCTACTAATTTCTCTGAGCAGTCTTAGAATGTTCTCCGGCTTTCCTGCAACACATTTCGTTCCTATACACTTATCCCGAATACCAAGAAAGACCGGAAATTTTGAACACAGCTATGCGAGGCCTAAGCTGGCGGTGATCGAAGCGCATCTCAATTTGAACATCAATGTCTGGCTATACTTACGGATTCTACTTACAGAATGCTAGCTATGCAGCTTCGTCGCAAGCTGTAGCATTCTGAGCGAGAAAATATGTGGACATAAAGTACCAGGTATAACCCACCCTACATATTTCGCAATGCTGTTGATAATGTTTCAAGGGCAGTCATCGTTATGAAGGAAAATTACAGACAACATGCGTTGGGTCCTATTTTGCCTTCTCTTAGTTTTTTTAATTTTCTTTGTTCATAGAAGATTTGTGAGAAACGGAGTTGAGGGGAACGAAGGCGTGAAATGAAATTGAGTTAAATCAATACCCCAGTAGAGTCGCTATGCTCAGCCAGTGCTTGTTTTCTTGCGGTCTGCACAGGTCACCTTGCAGTCCGTGTCATCGCACATTCTCGTCGTGGTCCATGGCTGAGCATTTCTGTTGAGCGATGGTCCCACAACACCGGTTGTTGGCGATGGTGGAATAACTCCTTGCAGCGAAATATTGGGAACGCGTCACGGTTCGCACGTACACTCCGAAAAACAAAACAAAACTGCACGATGCCGGTATTCTGTACTTCATTTATCACTTCCAGTGCATCGATTTTGCTCAAACCATTAATCGCGTCTGCTAGCGAGCAATAACCCCGTTATTTGATTGCCATTCTCCACGTTTGGCAGTCTTTGCAGCCTATAAAGCGCATACGTTACCAGGATACACAGGGAACGGCATGCTTTGCATACATGAGCGTAAAAGAAACCGGAGCTTAGCGGCGTTAGCCACACGATTGCACAGACAATTGCAAGATTGCAAGCGCGTACAACTGTAGAGTTCTCTGTATACACCCCGACTGCACCTCCGTGCCTACAAGCACGCGCGGTTTAAAATGCACCGGTGACGTGGTGTGCCACTTGCTCATGCAGTGGGTATTTTGTAGAACTTCAGAAATTTCGGAGCTCTAAACGGAGAAGGACGATGATTTTAGCCGTCAGACAATATGAAACGCCGGCGATGGGAAGCGCGATATCCTGGCTGACCAAGCGGCCTATATATTTTTCACGAGAGTTGTACGTTGCGGTCAAGAAAGTGTGCGACGTGCTGAACGTGGTAGCTCGTTATCTCCCAGAGAGCCATCATAAACCGCTGCCGCAGGCCTTGAAAGCTCCCATATTTATTATCCGACGTTCCGAACACTACCCTTGGTTCGATATCACTTAAAATTAATACATGCTCTGCAGCTTCAGCAGTGCTCTCATGTGAGACGGACGGTATAAAATCTCAAAGGTGCACATTACTGGTGTAGATTGAAAACTAAACATTTTGACAGATTTGTCTGTCTGGTTGGGTTTGAAGACTTATAATAAACTGTACATCTCCAACCAAAAACTTGAATTGACCGCCTCCCCACAGTGCGACAACGTGACTAACAGCCTTAACCCCCCCCCCTTTCCTCCCCCTCTCCCACGCCGTTCGCATCACAACTTTCGTTCCTTAACCTTCTCCCCCCCCTCCATACTTAAAGACGCTAGCTACTGCCCTCAGTCACCCCTGATGAATGGAGCCGAGTCGAGGTTTGAAACTTTGGGTTGAAATTAAATTTTTTTGGTTGAAGATGTGCAGTTTAATATTACTGGTGTAGAACGCCTACCTGAGATCGCCCGAATCGACCGCAAGAAAGCGCGAGTCGTTCTTTGGGTAACAGTGCAGATTTTCCGAGTCACGCCTGAGTACCAAAATTTTCACATACGTTGTCACGATTTCAAACCACAAAAGACATCGTCGTCCGCTTATTGCAAATCAAAATTAAAATTGGTCACAGCGAAGAAATATTTGCTCTGATTCGGTTCGTATATTTGCAGTAAGAGAAAAAAAACATGCTTCTACCGGCCTCGTTTTGGTCCAGTTTGTCGAAGACATTGTAAATGACGCATTCAAAAGGAAAGTGGACTAACAAATGCAATAAACGATTGCCGGCCTAATGCAAGATGTAGAGGTGTGTGCATAGTAGCACTGCGACCATAACATGGTGAAGTATAAAATCAGCGAATTTTCAGAGCTGAAAAGAAACACAACTGAGGAAGCAGCACATATGTGAGTGTTCGGTAATATGATTGATACAACAGGAGTTCTGGATCCCCCTCCAGAACAAGTACTTCGCTTTAATCAATCAAGGCGATCTTATCAAATAGGTGACGAGCGACAACCTTGCCAGTATGCTTAATGAGTGCGCAGTAGAAGTAAGGGGTGCCGTAGCCAGACCGGATACTGGTGGGCTTCTTTAAGAGACAAAATGTGTAATTGAAAATAACCTAAATATGGCGGTCTAAATCCCAGTAAATAAGATAGAACTAGTAGAACAGAACGAATGAGGGTGGCGCTGGTGAACACTGTGAAGATTAGGCTATACGCAGCATAAATAGCCCTGAAAGTAGAAAATCAAGCATCCGTTGGTAGATCACAGTAGCGAAATTTGGAGGTCGTGGGTTCGGATTCCACCGGTCTCATGTGCTTGTTCCTTCTTCTTTGTAATCAATTGCCTTCAAGCAATGAAATAATCACACTTGTAATTTGCTATCAACGTCCCAAAGTATATAAAAAGAAAAAAGAAGCATTCCCCTATGCTTTTCTTGGCTTCGGTGACTGTTGGCTGCCTGCATTTGTATGTGATAATGTTCTGCATACAGTGCCGAAAGGCAGTCTCTCTGCCGTGCACTGGCGCGTCTATACCCACGCCCACTGACGGAAATGAAGAATCTCGGCCACTGGCCGCGGCGATCGTCGGCGGTGAAGGTCTCCAAGGTACTTCTCCGCTCCTTACGAACTTCTGTCCTGCATGATAGGCTATGACTTTACCGAACGCTTCCTGACTTTGCGAAGTGACTTCATTTTTCTGGGAGGAGGGGGGCGGGGTATTCTCTGTTCTCCTTCATATTTCTATCTTTTCATCCCTTTCCCCCGGGTTAACCTTCCCTGCCTTTACTTCTCCTCCTCCTTCCTCATGCATGCAAAACGCTTCTCAGGGGATCTAAACTACTCCTGAGGCCTCCAGAGTACGAAGTGCCTCGTAGCTTAGAGTCCTGCTTTGACACCTAACATTTCACTGTACAGCCTGCACTTAGATTCCTGCTATCATGCTGCAGGATAATCTGGATCTGAGCTAGTTGGTTCATATTGCACATAAAACAGACGGCCAACGAGGGACAACCACACAGCAAGGTGACACGACAGGAGTCTAACAACTGCCTCAGTATTTAGTGCAGTTGAAACATAAATCCGAATGCCTACAAAAGGTGAAACGTCTTTCTGGGTTCCAGTAAAGAAACAATGGTTAGCTCGAATGATGAAACGTAAGGAAGAAACTGCTTCTTGAGAACCAAGCGGAATCACGTGCACGTTTGGTGCTGAGGGTAAGGCGGCATTTTCGGGCAGAGGAAGACGTGAGGGCCACAGCGCCATCTGGGACGTCGCCAACGGCAGACAGCTTGACGGGAGTGGTCTGGGACTTGACAATGCCGCAGGGAAATTCTGCCATACTATGTGCCATCACGTCGTCAGCGGCTGCGTCCACAATGGACGTGCGGGAACAGGGCCACGGCGTCGGGGCATCTTGTAGAGAGGAAGCTGTCATGTGGTGCTAGTAGGAAACAAATCAGAGAGAGCGGCGTTGAACGAGCTGGACAGAAAGGCAGAACTAGGCTGCAGAGAGTGTGGTGCAAGAAAACTCTACAGAAACAGAAAAGATAAAAATATTCTGGTCGGTAACCAAGATAAGCCGAAGCACGTTCATCAGGAACTGTTTGCTCTGGTTCTCCTGAGCCAAAAAGTTAGAGATTGTTGCGTGGCCCTCCCGCACCAATTGGATGGGTGGGAAGAAGTAAATACAAAATGCCTTAGAAAGAATGGTAAGGCCGTATGTGCAGACGGTCGTGACGAGCGGCAGGAATGCTGAAGCAGGGACACATGCAACGGAAGTTTTGCGTGAATCACGGTTTACTTGCTTCTCACCAATGTTTGGCGGACGGTTGCAAACCTCGACGAGACTTCAGCACATGACAAGGAGTTTCGCCAAGAAATAGCTTATTGCTTTTTTACCATCTCCGAAGAACGCGCAATAAATGCGAACTGAGCATAGTGTGCTGAGAATTTCAGTCTAGTCACCTTACAACCGAGAAATATGTCGCGTGCAAAGTTGCAGCTGCATATTTCTGATCAGGCTTGGCATCAGGATAAAAGTCTTGAAAATTGAAAATTGGTGCCTTCTACGCCTTGTTGGAGACCGCAAGGGTTCTTGAAGGGAATCGAACACAATATAACAATTTATTCAAGCGTTCAAAACTTACGCATATAATAAGAAAAACGGAAAAGAAGCTGGCAGTGACAAATTTTATAACGACAAAAAATTTCGCACGTTTAACAGCACGATTTGTCTATATTGACAAAACTCCTTAAAGACAAATAAAGAGAGTTTCTAAAATAGTCTGTCTAAAAAATTACGCTACTTTTTTATTTGCTGCATTTTGCATTAAAAAAATTTGGTACATTTCGGTATTTTTTTTTAAATGCAAAAATAAACTCTTTAGCGGCACCTCACTTTTAGCGTCCGCGTATGGCTTCTGAGCCCAGGTATTTGGTTAATTGCTGCCACGGCGCCTCGATACAAGCGTCCCTTTTAAATATTTTTTCTGAAGTAAGTTTGCATTGCTGGCTGCAGTCATGGAAGGTTACTTGCCTCAAATGCAAACATTCCACTTTGCGCTAGGATATTTTGGCATTACGAAATTCAGCCGCTGCACCGGGATGGCTCAGTAGTCACCGCTTTATTTTCTGTCGAAGTTTACTTGCTCCGACCGTTAACAGAATCATTGACGAAGCATGGACAAGTGCTCTATATGTTTAAAACGAGGAAGTTATGCGAATACTCTCATTCTGGGAAGTGTTATATTAATAACTTAGAAATGTATTGGCCTACGCTTTGTACTTTCTGAGCTTGTTGTTGATGTTCCCGAAGGATAAGTGCCAGATACCCACTGATTGGCGAAGACACATGCAGTCATTTGCAGATGCTTCTCAATGTCCTTCACGAGAAAAATGTAATGAAGACTGACTGATTAAAGTTGATTTGGAAAAGGCGGCCATTTATTTTTGTATTTTCTTGCCGCAGTCATTGTCATAGGATGAGACGCACAGTCTTAGACGCAAAGCATCATGGGGCGATGAGCTACTTGGTGCGGGACAGTAGGTTTTTTTAAGGAACACAGAATGGCGTTACAGAGATCTCCCATTCCGTATCCACGGCGCGCTCCGTGCGCAGAGAACTCCGGCCAAAAGTAGTGTGCAAAAGCCACAGTAGCGAAAACGCAACTGCACACGACGCCAATAAAAGGTTTTTGTTTTCCGAAATGCTGTGGAAAAACCTTAAAATGTTGAAGCTACAACAGTTTTTTCAAATACATAATTCTTTTTAAAAGTGCGCCTGTTAAGCACGAAATATTCGTTTTTGTGGTCTGCAATGCTTGACCAATAGGACAGCAATCAATCGCTTATTTTGAGCAAAATTTGCATTTACATGCATTTCTGCTCGTTTGTTACGATTTGTATACAGGATATTGAATGATAGGACATTCTTAATTATCGAACAACGTTTGTTCTTTCATTATTTTTTGACCAAAAATTGTAGTTCTGCAGTCAGTAGCTCTCCGCCCCATGATGCTTAGAGCGCCCATGGTGGTACAGGTGGTCTCGAGGAAGCTCCATGCAAACTCCCATAGGCGGGGCGCCAGCTTTCTCTCTAGTTAATAGTAAGTAACTCTATGAATAGATGAGGACTGCCCGCTCCATGTAAGTACCGCATGGTAGAATGAAAGAAAGTGATTAAAATAAATAATTAATCGCGCTAGTGCCGAGAGTGAAAAAAATAAAAAGAAAAAAAAGTGAAAGAAGAGAGGGAAATTTCGGAGAAGAAATAGGCTACCATCGAGCAGCCCCACAGCCAACGCCCCGCAGCAAGCGCACAAGGCTCTGGGGCGTTTATTGATTTTCTTTTTTTCTCATTCTTTTCTTTTCTTCTCTTCCTTCTTCTTTTTTCTTTCTTCTCGCTTGCCGTCATATCAGGTATTGGTCGCGAGAAGTTGCTCAGGAAGAGTAGCCTTGCTCGCACAAAGCCCGCCTGAGCAGGCCATTGGCGCATCCCTTAATCGCTGCTCCACTGCTCCAGAAGTGGTATGAGGAATTTCAGCGATCTATAAATGTATAGAATGAACCATTCCGCGTATATGGGCGAGATCCCATGAACGCTATCGCGTCACACTCTTAAGGCGGCGTTACAACAGAATCAACAGCAACAGAAATTGATAAAACATTCTACCGATACACCGATCGTCGCCTAAGAGTTCTTTCTTTATTTGCGCTTGTCGACTGCCTTGCGGAAGATGACTCCGCACTTAATTTCTGCATCAGTAGGCTTCAGCTCAAACGAATATGTGCTGTAATTTTTTTCATCCTATTTTTTTCTAGCAGCAGTAGAATCAGCAACAGGGAAGGCAGCCATGGCGGTGTAAAGCTATGTAGAACATTATGTAATGTGTAGTTGAGTCGAAACATCTTTAAAATCAATGCTGATGAGCCTATTGCGTGTTCATCTGGCTTTGTGAAGAGAGGAACAAGCGTGCGGTGATTCCGTGATCAACAAATAGTACTGTTGAAGTACAATGGTGAGCTGGGCTTGATGGAACTCTTAGTCGGAAACATTTGAACCGGAAAGAAAAAAAGACAAACCACACTGAAAGGAAAAGATTAGAGGCCGGTGTGTTGTCTTTGTTTCTGTTCGTGTATGTCGCGTCTTCACGCTGAAACATGTCCTTGCAGCAGTGGAAAAGTTCGATCTCATGCTGTGCTTCCCAAGCATGCACACATGCAGATATACACATCGTTTCCTCAGGCACCCCCAGGACACCCTTGCGGAATAATGGGGGCGAACTCGGTACCAAAGATATTAGACATAGCTCCAAAGAGAGAGCCAGGCAGAACCCCTGCACATTCCTCGCCTTTTCTTTTCTAGTCCCTAAACTGTGTTCTCAAGTGAAATCCCCTGAAAGAGCTGCTGTGCAAACAAACTCAGAACATGCGTTTGTTTTGTGCATTATTTTCTTTTTTTTCACGGCAGAGACGCAAATTTCGTAAAACACTACTGGCTGCTCTTAATGAAGGAATTTTACATACAATACCCAACGGAGAGCCTCAGGGTATAGGGCTTTCGCCAGCTGAGCACAAGTTAGCATGATTTATTTCTGGCCTGGTGGAGGTGAAATGTAAAAACCTAATTGTGCTGTGCGATGCAAGGGTAATAATCCAAGGCGGCAGAAATTAATTCGAAGCCGGTCAATACATGTGGCACCTTCCGAATTAAACCTCAAATAAAACTATACTATACTGATATATGTCTAACTGACAAGTAAAACCGCACGCAAAAAAGCGGCTAATATGCAGTTGATCGCAGTGTCTTGTATTACTAATATTGGTTGATAGCAAATAGGACCTTTTCTTTGAAATTCGGTGATATTTTTGTGATGACCTTTTCGACGGACGGAGTTCTATCTTTACTGCTTAAGGTAAACGTTCGGAATGACAGCGGTATAGACTGCACTCCAAATGCTTTTTTAAGGCGGTATGCGCCTCAAACCTGGGAACATTTCGCCAGACTTTTTTCACTACTTTTGCGGACCAGTGAATTATGAAATGACTGGACAAATGCCCCTTCATTCTTTAGGCAAGCCAGCTCAATAAAGACCCGCCATGCAAAGAACACCCCTTACAGCCACCATGTGGCTGCGCTGCCACGCCGTGGCTGCGCCGCCAGGCTGTCACGTGGTTGGTCACGTGGTGCGGAACAGCTGCCAGCGGCGCGGCGCCGTGTCTTTCACTCACGTGGTTGGTCACGTGACCAAGTTCCACTCGGCCACCTGTAGCTATCGCGTCACTCCAGCTTTAACCAGAGCTAAACCACCACCAATTTTTTGCTAAAACAGATGCTTACAAAGACAGTTTCTTACCACAAACTATTCCTGATTAGAATGAGCTTCCTGAGTCTGTTTTTGTTGCAGTGACTTCGAAGAACTGTATCAATATTTCTAAATTGGACATTCCTATAGCTCTGCATTCAAAACTCCAGCATTTGTACTTATCGTTAGGTGATCTAGTTTGCTTTCTTTGTGTGGAGTGCAGTGTATTTATTATTATTATTTTTCTTCTTATTATTATTACGTGTTATGTTTGTGTATCAAACACCTCTGGCCTGGGCCAATGTGGCCTGAAGTAGTTGTGGAAGTTAAAGTTGAAGTTTATTTTGCAACGAAGTGTTGCGAGAAAGGCCAGGGAAAAAGCTGTGTAAACAGCTTGAGGGATCCTGACTTCCCCTTTGCACAGCAGCATTGACGGCGGCAGAAGCACAAGAACAAAGAACAGATAAAGGAAAAAATGGGAACATCATGAAAGCGTATGCATCATATATATATATATATATATATATATATATATATATATATATATATATATATATATATATATATATATACTTGTAAATAAAGAATAAATATCAGAATGCAGCACGCAGAAAAAAGAAACGAAGGACTATAGGAGGGGGGGGGGGGAGAGTGGTGCTCACGACAATAGCAGCATAAACCTACATGAATCTTTGTCGCAATTCTTGCAGAGAAACGTCGGACAAGTCAAGATTGCCACGGCAGTGCAGCTGGTTAAATAACTTAGGTAAAGTGTATTCCAACATCTGATATCCATAATTGGAACGATATGTTTTAACATTCCAAGGCTCTATGCTGCGCATATCATACACTGTTTCGATTTTAAAATAATAAATAAATAAATAAATACATAAATAAATAAATAAACGTTACGGTGGAACTTGCGAAATATTTTACTTCTGGGGGGGGGGCGATTTAAAGTTCGGCAGTTTATGTGAGTCGTAAGAGGGACACAGTATATGTATTCCAAGCAACATTCGCAGAATTTTGGCTCCATTATAGTGTGCAGGACGACTACCACACGCGCTTTTTTTTTGTTTGCCGTTGCTTTACTCAACACGTACTTCGCTGAACGGCTTTGCGTCGTGTGCGTCGAAAGCCGATTTTACGGTCCGCTTCCCGAGAAACAAGCAAAGATGCTTATCGGGACTTTTCGACCGCTCCCAAGGCGGTTTGAGATCAGGGGGATTGCCTTTGCCGTCGGCGGCTCTTCGCGATTTGCAATGCAGAGCAGGTGACACAACGGCAATGGCTGAGGCGCCACAGCGAGCGAATGGGATGGTCGCACCCTTGCCCTTGGCTTCGGGTTTACCGATGTCAACAACACCAGCGGCAGCGGAATTGCAGCAGCACTCGCCGACAGCGCCAACCATGACTCCGCATTTTTCGGCAGAGGAGCGTGGCAGCATTAAAAAAACAAACAAACAAGGTATACCCACCTGCTGCCGTCTTGGAGCAGTTAGCATCAGCTGCTGCGGGACGGAATGTTCGACATGCTAAGCCCGCCACCGACGGGCTCATTTAAATTGGAATGAGATGAAGTTCCATGGGTAGATTCAAGTAGGTCTTCACTGAGGATTAAATGCTGAGGAGAAACCCCAAAGGTGGATAGATTTGTAATAAAGGAGTAATTACTCATTAGCATACAGAAACTTCGCAGTTGTTAAAAAATTCGCCCTGGTCCGGGGACCAGGACGAATATTTCTTCAGCTATGAATTTTCTGTCGGAACTGTATAGCTTTCCTTCGTAACCGAGCGGCTGCGCTTCGGTGGATGCTAATGAGTAATTACTTCCTTGCATTTTCCCACAGCGTTATTATTATTATAAGAAAATTGCGGTTGGAACGGAGCAAGATTCCGTGCATAACAGAAACCATGCGTAATTCCTGAATTCGCGGCTTGAAAGGCGAACAAGCGCCTCATTCTGCAGCACAGGGAATGAGCGGTCGTGTACACTGCTTAATTCAGCGATTCACCACTGTACACAACCACTGCTCATGAGGATGAATTCATGTACACCACTGTATACGAATGCAGCGTCGTTTTATGCCCCTATTTTATGAAACATAACGGGCAGGTCATGCGTTCGGAGCTGGCAGTGGAATACCGGTTTGGAGTTCTGCCCGATGTGGCTTTGTAAATTTCATGTCAATAAAATTTAATTCACTCCCTTTGCGTGCGGTTATTTTATCCGGTTCTTAATTCTTTCATCCGCTGGATTCCCTTTCTGGGTTAAATCGTGCCCGAGAGCACGTTGAGAAAGTACTTCTGATTGCGAAAGTGGCCGAATTGTCGGCATAAGAAAGCAAAAAAGAAAACGAGGCATTTCGCATTGAAGGCATTTGTTAATTGGTTAGGTGAATAGCTTTTCCGTGCTAGCAATGCTAATGCCATTGTGTTACTATGCAAATGTTGTAATATTAAAAATTTTGTGGCACGGCGAGCATGGGTGGTTTATTTGGTGTTTTTATCTTTCAATTTTGTAAACATTTATGATTCAAGACAAGAAGAAACTCGTAAAAGTTACGCGTATATTACAAAGAAAAATATTAGATTAGAGGAATGCAAGGTCGACCACCGCTACCGTATTATGTCCTTGCATAGCTGTGTATCCCATAGCGATGACACATATGGCAGTCCTGAGATAAAGTGCATTAAAATATGCAATTTTTCAGTGTGAAGAATGGTACAGTGCAAATCCACATTTGTTTATTCGAGTTAATTAACATACACAAAATGTCACAGCGAACTCTTTTTGTATGTATGTATGTATGTATGTATGTATGTATGTATGTATGTATGTATGTATGTATGTATGTATGTATGTATGTATGTATGTATGTATGTATGTATGTATGTATGTATGTATGTATGTATGTATGTATGTATGTATGTATGTATGTATGTATGTATGTATGTATGTATGTATGTATGTATGTATGTATTGACACCTTTACTTATCTTTATCGGGCGACCACGTTTTGCCGCCTAACAAGTGTTATCGCACAGTGCGGGACGCGCCTGCATCTATCCGAAGTTTCTGGCAAGTCATCGATGCTTCTGTTCGCTGTCTGTTGTAGACGAACCTTCTGTTATCTGATTTCATCGCCTGACGCGAATGGTGTAGAACTTTGTGGAAGGCACGCGGGTCCCAACGAACGGTCTGGAACATTCGACGACTGCTATATAACAGCCGACGCGCGTGACTCACGGATCAGATTTTCGACGATCGCCGACCGTGTTCGCCGCTACCGTTGTGCTGCAAGTGTAGCCTCTTTTATTGGGCGAACCTGTGCCCACAAAAAGAGGCTACACTTAGAGTACAACGGTAGAGGCGAAAACGGTCGGCGATCGTCGAAAATCTGATCCGCGGGTCACGCGCGTCGGCTGTTATATAGCAGTCGTCGAATGTTCCAGACTATTCGTTGGGAACCACGTGCCTTTTACAAAGTTCTACACCATTCGCGTCAGGCGATGAAATCAGATAACATAAGGTTCGGCTACAACAGACAGCCAATAGAAGCATCGATGACTTGCCAGAAACTTCGGATAGATGCAGGCGCGTCCCACGCTGTGCGATAACACTTGTTAGGCGGCGAAACGTGGTCGCCCGATAAAGATAAGTACACATGTATGTATGTATGTATGTATGTATGTATGTATGTATGTATGTATGTATGTATGTATGTATGTATGTATGTATGTATGTATGTATGTATGTGTGCGTACGTGTGTGTGTGTGTGTTTGTGTGTGTGTGTGTGTGTGTGTGTGTGTGTGTGTGTGTGTGTGTGTGTGTGTGTGTGTGTGTGTGTGTGTGTGTGTGTGTGTGTGTGTGTGTGTGTGTGTGTGTGTGTGTGTGTGTGTGTGTGTGTGTGTGTGTGTGTGTGTGTGTGTGTGTGTGTGTGTGTGTGTGTGTGTGTGTGTGTGTGTGTGTGTGTGTGTGTGTGTGTGTGTGTGTGTGTGTGTGTGTGTGTGTGTGTGTGTG